>CDEZ01021670.1:0-17685 GCA_000826365.1 Acanthamoeba royreba | reverse complement strand
ATAATATAATATAATGGTTTATTTTATTGAGAATAATTGAATTCTGGCTTTTAGTTTTTTATAATTATTAACTTGGATGGCAGGTGCTGTATGGATACAACGCGCAGTTCTTGAGTTCCCTCAACGATCGGCTGGGCACGAGGTACCAGGAGCACTATGCGGCCCCTCCCCACGCCATTCTTCGTTTGTTTTCAAATCTCTTGTTGTTGTCTTTGAAGTTACTTCTCTTCATCAGTGACACTGACCATGCTTCCCTCTCGTGCCACACAGTACGCTGCTCGAGGATGCCCACACAGACGACATTAACGAGCTGTCGTTGGCCAACATCGGCGATCTGTTCATTCAAGTGGTACGGAAGCCTGCCAGTCGCACGCTAGTGGAATGGTCACAGCAGTACTGACTCACTTCTTAAATCAGGCGACACCCATTTTCACATCAACGTACAAGACCTACTGCAAGAACTACCGCGCGTGCCTTGACGCCCTTCGGTACTTCAAGGAGCGCATCCCTGAATTCGATCCTTTTATAAGGGTACTCTGCGTGTTGACCTAGCATCTCAAAGTGGCCTCATTCAATCCCGATTGTAGAAATGCGAGCTGGCTGAAGAGTGCAAGGCGCTTGATCTAGGCTCCTTTCTTATCAAACCTGTTCAGCGCATATGCAAGTACCCTCTTTTACTTCGTGTACGCCTTATTCATCGCGCTTGTGCCTTTCATCTGCTAACTCTGGCTTACAGGAGCTCTTAAAATGCACAAGCGAACGACACTCCGACTACGAGGATCTAAAGAAGGCCATTGCTATCTTTGAGGAGCTGACCGCCCACATTGACAATGCTAAGGAGGTATAGGAACTGTACAGGCTATAAGCCGTGTTCGTTTCTGATGTATCAGTATTTGTTAGGACACGGAAGCTTTTCCGGATCTTGTCCGTGTACAGGAAAAATTAGATGGATTCCAGGTACTGCTTCGCTGTCATCTCTCCAGATACGAGAACAAGCTGACCTATCACCGTACAGGTGTTGACTCCTGGGCGAGTATTCATCAAGGAGGGCTATCTCATGAAGATGAGTCCCAGAAAAGCGGACTACTTTCAAGAGCGATATCTCTTTCTTTTCAATGACGTTCTGGTCTATGCACGACCAAAGAAGAACCTCAAATTCCAAAAAGGTGATTCTAAGCTCCTCCACATCAATTTCATAGCAATTCAATGTTCAACACACTTGCCTCTTTCCACAGGAAAAAAATTTGAGTACCGAGGGGCCATCCCATTATCCATTTGCCTTGTACGCGATCTTGACCCAAGTCAGGTCGAAGAGGGTACGCTTTCTCATGCTCTGATAAACCAACATGCATAACAAATTGTGGCGAACAGAGGCAGCGGGAGTACGACAAAGCCGGCTCCACACCAAGAAGAAATCCCTTTCTAGACGCGACGTAAATGAACCGTTCGCTAGTGATTCCCCAGCGATCAAGCGCAAGTAAGTCTTCTGATGATGGATTCCTTCGTAACTCTCAAATTAACTGAACAGCCCTAGGGCCACTGCAAAGTTCGATCCGGCAGTCCTGGATTCTTCGCCGTCAGGCTCTCGAAGGTAAGTTCATTCCCTTGCATTATTACCTTTTATTGTTGAGAGTTCTCATCTCAACTTTAGTTCCAGACGTAATGCATTTTCAATCATCCGCATGGACACGAAGAAAACCTACATCATGAACGCGAAATCACCAGAAGACAAGATTGTGTGGCTCTCAGCTATTGAACAGGTACCTTTTGCTTATAATTTATGGGGCAATACGCGGCTAAGCTTCCTGACAGGTAATCAACGAGCTCCTCGAAAAGAAGTTTGTAGGAGAGAAGCCTATGACCGGAGGCCCTTCAGCAGCTCTGACGGCGAGCTCGGCAGCGGTGACGCTTCCTGCGGATCCGGAAATCAAGAAAGAGGTTAGTTTTGTAGCCAGTACTACGACTACTTCGTCGGCCCTTACGGCCGCTCTCGCCCAACCGGTCAGGGAAGAGACCACCTCTGCCATTCCTTCTCCGCCGAGTGCTGAAAGTAGTACGTGAGCCATTTTGCTATCTTCTTCATTGCGTCAAATGTGTCTAATCTCTCCACATCAGCTAATTCACCGCCCATGTCCCCGACTGTCAAGTCTCCACCATCAAATGAGCATCTGCCCGTTGGCACTCCTGCATCGCCACTTCATGCTCTTACACTGTCGAGCCACGCACAACTGTCATCCTCTTCGGGCGGCGTTGGACTTGCAACGGGAGCTGGCGTCGGAGGTAGTAATAAGGCCGAGATTATTGAAGGGCTTCGACGACAGAACAACCGTTTGCGAATCGTCAGCGAGGAACTTAAGGACAAGGTCCAGATCCTTGAATTGGAGCTTAGACACGAGCAAGAAGAGAGAGAACGACAGACGCAGACAATTCGCTCACTTCAGCAGCAACGGCACGAATTAGAATCACTTGTGGACTTCCTCGTTCAAGTCACTGGCAAAACCCGCGAAGAGCTCATCGAGATTCATAGCTGGGCAATCGAAGAAGCGAAAGCCCAGGAGCGCGAAGTTAAACCCCAGGATCGCAAAGAACAAGCTACAGCACAAGAGCGCGAGGAAGAAGAGAATAAAGTACCCGAAGCATCGGCCAAAGAGGAGGAAGCCAACACAGAGGCGGAGGATGACAACGCGCACGCAGCAAAAGCTACAGAGGAAGAGAGAGAAAAGGAGGAACCGATTAGTCAACAAGAAGGACTGGCGGAGATAGTGAGCGAGGGTAGCGATGATACCATGAGCGAGGAGGCTGCAGTGGAGGAGAATACGATACATGATGAACATGATAAGCCACTAGAGCCATCAAAGGCAACTGAAGACCAGGAAGTGATAACCCAAGAAGAGCGTTCTGAAGTTAATCCCGAAGCCGCTGTGGACTCGGACCCTTCCGCAGATCAGGAAGTGACAATTCAAGAAGAGGATACGGTACAAGACGATAAGCCACCAGAGCCACCAAAGGCAACTGAAGATCAGGAAGTGATAACCCAAGAAGAGCGTTCTGAAGTTAATCCCGAAGCCGCTGTGGACTCCGACCCTTCCACAGACGACAGCGACGACGACAGCGAATCGGAGGAAGACCTGCTTCAGGACGAATCAACGTCTCGCGTTGTGGAGGAATTGGCGGAACGAGAGATCGAGGATCATATCGAAGAACGAAGGACGGATTTCCGACCATCAATTAACCTACGGCGACCAGGAGGCTTGAGCTTGTCTGCAGAGCGAAAGTCGGTGTCGTTGGGTCGCAAGTGGGAAGAACAGGCGCGGCAAGCAGCGCTGGAGAGTGAGATGAAAGAGAAGGAATGGCAGGAGAAGAAACTAGGTATGTCAAATTCGTTTGCCCTGCCCATGTTGGATTGTGTTGACTCGCTTCCGCCGTCTGCACAGACTTAATCAAGATTCGCCATCCATCTGTGCGCATTGCGGTACCAATTGAGGAAATACGAAAGCGCTTCGCTGCCGCTGCCGACATGAATGGCCCTCCGGATCCTGAGTTAGAGAAATACTTCCCCAAACATTTCCTCCAACCTGGCAGAACCTCGCGGAGATTCCTCTCTTCATCTGCTAGTACAGTTGCGCCTCCCGTCCCATCGCCAGAGCCGCAGCAAGCCGAGCCAAAAGCAGCCGAAATTCATCCTACTATGCCCTCGCTGCAGTTATCTGCTTTCGGATTACCTGCGATTAGAACGATCTCGGTATCTGATGCAACCAGTACCGCCCAGCAACCTGCTGAGTGTGTGCAAGATAATCCTGCGACAACCAACGCGAACGAACTTGTGTCGAACAAGGGCAGTTCAGAGGGAGCATTTCGGCTCGGCGGCTACCGCCGAGACGAGAAAACTAATGGTCTACATGCGGAGAACGGCGCTACGAAGCAAACATCAGATGAGGCACCGAGCTTAACATCACGATGGAGCGAAAGCTCTCGCCCCACGCCACGCGCACATGGCCTACAACTGGACTTAATTCGCGAGGAATTCGGCAACAAAGTCTCTGCTGATGAAGTGGAGGAGCTGAGAGCTGCTGAGCCGCTCGAGATGGACGAGTCTGATCTGCAACTTCTCGAGCTGCGTTATCGCACGCAGGCTGATCGCGAGGCCAACGGAGGCGAAGGTAAACCCAAGTACGCACGTAAGGTTGGAGTACTCTACAAGAAAGAACGCGTTGGTGAGAAGTGGTTCGGATGCAAATTTGTTTTGAGTAAGTATTCACTCAAGTACTACAAAATCCGAGCCGACTGGGTACGCCTGCTTTAGGACTTTATACCATTGTGTGAGCTCTACAACGCATATTCGTTTACTGCAGGAGACTTCAGAGCCACTTGGAGAAATATCTTTGATTCGAGCTCGAGTTGAGTGCTGTCCTCACATCAAAGAGAAAGGATTCTGCTTTACCGTCCAATCGCCAACTGAAGTGGTCTATCTGGCCACAGACAAAGAAGATGTACCGCCGCGCTACGATCGCTTGCATGCTTCATTTGCTTAGATATGACTTACCCTATCCAGATGTTACGGGATTGGATGGAGGCCCTCATGCGATGCATTCGTGACCTTCCCTACTCTCTCCGATGGTCTTTCCGGCGAGATGACTCGTTGGTTAAGGCTCAGATAGAGGTGCGCCAGATTTCTTTACGTTCATCAAGTACCAAATAATGTTAACGAGCCTCCCCATGTCTAGTCGCTGCTGCGGGAACGAGCGCAAAAGAAGGAGTGGCTTCTTAACGAACGTCAGCGAAGCGGGTCGATTCATATATCTGCTAGCTCGGGTGCGTTGGCGAAGCCTGCAGAAGAAAGCAATGAAACGGCGGAGAGGAAAGAAGGATACGCCTTTACATCGGCCCCCGAGATTGAAGGCTCTCCCCGTCTGTATTACTGTGTCTGCAACGACGGCACCCTGTACATCTACAACAGCTCCCGGGTACTCTCCTAATTGTAAAGAGTTGTCTTGCCAATACTAACGATAGTCGATGGACTCAGTTGCTAAGCAAGCCGCTCCATGTGGTTAATCTAGCCGAAAAGAAACTACGCTCACGGGCGGATGCGGGCGAACATGAGTTCACGATGGAGATAATTTCCAATGCTGACGATGAGTCAAGCCAGACTCGGCTCGTTCTTCGTTTCCTCAACGAGGCAGAACTACGTGAGTGGCATCGCTTTATCCTTGCGCAACTCGCGTCTGCCGCGAAAAAGGACACTCTTAATTGATCTGTTCTTGTGGGAAACAAAGCGCAGCTCGATTTTGAGTCATATATATCGGTATTTACATGCGCGCTTGGGTGCTCAGTCATGCCGGTGCACTGGACAGTCCACGTGCTTCTGCTTGTCCCACCACAACCTGCAACGTAGATATGTTAGCTGCAAACCCAGAAGGGAACCGAAACAAAAGGCATACCTGATGCACGAGTCGTGGAAGATACACAAGCACTGCAAATAGCTCACTTTCTCTCCTATTACAGAGCAAACGCGAGTGAGCGGAGGGACAGGCCAGCAAAGGAGTTCTGTTGGACTCCCACACTACCTGGACGTACCAGGCGTCAAGTTCTCAAAGCAGATGAGGCACTCAGCCTTGTCGGCTGGAAGTTCTGCAGAGAGGACCCGAGTCGTGGCATAGTCGTTCTCAGCCTCAGAGGGCACCTCAGTCCTCTGGGAGAAAACCATGACGGGAGTCCTCGTTCCTGTGCTTGCGGCTGGTTCTGGATAAGAAGCAGGCTCATTCTGTAATCCTCTTGGTTGCTTCCTTGCGACACCTCGATTGTCATGATGTGTGGTGAGGTGAACCAGCAGATCTTGCTCAACACTGATGAAATCCTGCAGTTGTGGCGTACGTTTTAGCCCTGTTCTTCTAATAGAGGGGGAAGACAAACCGTTTGGGCCAAACAGATTGGGCAAGTGCCAACTTGTGGATCATGCTGATGGTATTTCCTGTTAAAAATGATTGTCAGGAGAGAAGCACCACCACGCCACGCGCATTCCGAACCTTGCGTGCTTAGGCAATCGATGAAGCCGAAGCAAGCGTCCACATCCGTAGGGACAACGGCACTTGCGGGAATGCAGGTGGATATTTGTTGGCGAGGGTTCGGCCGGCACAGCCGCGGATATAGACGGTCTGGGAAGAACAGAGGCGTCCTCGTCCAAAGTTGAGGGCCTAGAGAAACCAAGAATGCTGGCTATATCTTCTTCACCAAGTCCAGGAGCAGGAGCGTTGTGATATCCCGCAGTTTCATCGGGTGGCCTCATGTGATCGTTCTGCAATCGAGGGATCGAAGCCCTTGAATCGAAGACTCGCAAGGGCGTCCGCTGCTGGGCACGACGTCCTACAGGTGAATCGCTCTGCACGCGAGCAGCACGAGAGGCTTCGCGTTCCTGCTCCAACATGCTCCGTGTAAGGCATTCATCAACGTGCCGATTGATGATTACTGAATCTTGTGTCCCTAGATCGATGCTGCAGATGGGACACAAAGCCGGCATAGGTGGCTCTTCTGCACGTGGTGGGATAGCGGATGCCGTATTGTTGGTGGGCGGCGAGGGCTCCGGTCTATCGAGCTTCCTCTTCTTCGTGACTCGGGCATCGTCAACGCCGTCGAGCGCGGCAGCAATTGCAGCTTCAAACTCGTCTGACAGAACGGAATCAAGTCAGATAGTCGCATGCGGATATCTACAGGAGGCCGCCGTACCATAATCATCAAGTTGGGAAGAAGGGCCACCATGGTCGTGATGCTGGTGAGGCTGCGAATGGTGACGACCATCCCAGGCAGTGGTGGAAGTCTTGCGCCGCAGCACCCGCGGCAGAGATGACCAGGTGTTGCGGGGCTGACTCCGCCAGGTCGAAGCGGAGGCCACAATCGAGGCCATGCCGGGAAGGACGAACTGGCCTCCGTCCCCTTCTTCGGTCCTGTAGGTTGCCTCGTCCTCTACCTCCTCTTCTTCCTCACGTTCATGTTCCTCCCTCTCGCCCAGAGGATCGACGACCATCAAGGAGGCGGCACCATCACCACCACCATCATCATCATGATCATGTAGAGGATGGTGATGGTGATGGCGTGATCCTGTCCTACGCGCGAACTGGCGGGGTATGGCCGCCTGCTGCTGCTGCTGCTGATGGTGGTGGTGGTGACGGTGATGATGGTGGGGATGGTGGTGGGGATGGTGGTGGGGATGAGGGCGATGAACATGCTGTCGAGGCCGGGGGAGGTCGTGAGCGACAGAGGAGGACACGTCCTTCTTCTTCTCCTCTCCCTCTTCCTCTTCTTCGTCCTCGTCCAGGATGGCGATGCAGGTCATCGGTGTGGCGGCCCTGTCCTCCTCCCGCGGCACCAAGGGCCAGCACGTGGAGGAACCTGATGGTCGCCGTGGCCGTGGCAGTCGACGTGATGATGGCACTGATGACGATGCTGGCGGTGGGGAGACGACCCAAGGGGATGATGAAGAGGAGGAGGCGGCAGCATGGGTGGGCAAGGCGGGGGAAGGCCATGCTCCCATCGGTGGCGGTGGTGCTGCTGCTCTGCCCGTCGTGGCCTCCACCCTTTCGCGTGGGGGTGATGATGATGACGATGATGGTGGTGGGGGAGGGGGTGCTCCCCCTTGTGGTGATGATGACGATGATGATGATGGTGGTGGTGCTTCAGGGACGAGGAGGGCAGGGTGGGCGGTGCGGAGGTGGTCTTCGAAGGACTGGCGACGAAGGAGGAGACGCTTGCGGCAGTGCGGACACACCGACGACCCCGTGTGGTGACCTCCTCCCACCAGGCCTCCTCCCCCGCCTTCCCTCCCACGCGTTGCCGACATGCCCTGCGCAGCACAACAAGGTGGGGTGGATGGGTGGGGACACAACCTTCTCCCTCTTGTGTGGCAGAGTTTAGGTATTTGGGACCGCATCATCTCGTATCCAAAATTTTCCACCAAACTGAAAATTTCCAAATTTTCAAAATGATTTTGAAAAATTTGGGAAGTGTTGTTGCTGTGTTCCAACGAAAGCAAGTGAATCGTCCACATGCGAAGGGGCACGCACAGACACACCACCACCACCGCGGCACAAGCGGGGCTGTGGAGCGCTCACTGGGCAGTGGCGAAGCCCAGACGCTTGTTGCCAAAGTCAAACTTGGTGTAGTAGGGGCCGAGGAAGACGTCACCCAGAATCCAGAGCGGACCGTAGGGCGGCGGGACGTCGAGACCGATGAAGCCGCTGATGCAGATCTGCTCGGGGCCAATGCCTTGCTGCGCGCGGTAGAACAAAGGACAATAAGCACGAACTTGAACCAAACACAGCATGGCCGGAGCGAATGGATCTTACCTTGAGGATGTAGTCCTCGGGCTTGAGGGAGAGAGTGCGAGTGCCGCCACCCTGGACCGGGATCACAACGTCGAAAGTGGGAAGCCTCGAAAGAGTCCTGCAGTCAACTGCGGATTCACCCTGGGGCGATGGCATGAACTGGAGGTATGAAACGTAAGAACGAGGCCTAACTCTTCATCAGTGTCAGAAGAACGAAGGCTTACGCTGCAGATGTACTGGAGAACAGCAACGATCTCCTGTTCGCTCGGGTCAGAACCGAGGATGGCATCGATGGTCGACACGAGAATGGTGCAGAGCGAGCACTCGCCGCCGGGACAGAGGCCTGTCATTCCATGGGTCAGGCGGACTCCTCCAACAGCGCGGAAGGGGAAAGATGCGTACCGATAGCCGAGCAGACCTGGTTGGGCTTGAGACCATCGAGAATGTACTGAATGATCTGGTGAGCGTACTGCTTGACTAAGATGTCGCACTGCGTGTACAAATATTTAGCGAAGGAAGGCACATGGGGTGCATATGGAGTAAGCAAACCTGAGATTGGATGACACCGGTAGCATTGATCATCTTGTTGATCTTGGCAATGATGTCTGAGGGACCCGCGAGCAGCTGCATTTAATTTGAGTGTATTGCTACTTGGTACGCATCAAGAGGGACCAAACGTGCGTACCGAGGTGCCAGTGTCAGCAATGGCCTTGCAACCACCAGCGGCACAGAAGCCCTGGGACTGACCTGCAAACACAGACTACGGTTAATGGTTGAAGACGAACCACCGCTCCTCGGCTTCCGTACCGTTGATGAGGAAGTCATGAGCAAGGAACTGCCAGTAACCCGGCTTGGTGATATTGGTGTACACAAAGTCACCAGTGTAGTGGTTCGAGTCGACACCGCCCAACACGAGCTCGCCGCCAGAGATGCCCGAGGGGTCCCTGTTGAGCCAGAAGGCGAACACCGGTTCGGCAACCTGGCCCTGGGCAACGAGGTTATACCACACGGGAGTCACGCCGTCGACAGAGATGGTATCGAAGCCGAGACCAAGAATGCCGTCAAACTATTGTGTTGTGCATTAGTATTTCTGCTTGAACCGAGTGCATAGGGATAGCAGGTTTGAATGTGCGGTAGCGCAGACAAAAAAAGAGTGAGTGTTTGAAGGAGAGTAAGCACCTGAGCAGCGACGAAGGTCAGACCAGGCTCAGACACAGCCTCAGCGAAGACCTGGTTCTTGGCGGGGAGGCCACCAAGCACGACGGTGTCCTGAGAGAGGAAGCCCGACATGGCGCCGGTGCCATACTGAATCTGGAAGTTGGTGCCGTTGGCAACGTAGGATGACGACTTGGTGTGGTCATACTTGTTGTGGAGGTCTGCACAATACGTATACGCGCACTCAGTCGGTCATGCTTCTCGATCCCTAGGCGGAGGAACTGATGGCGTACCGCAAGCGAGCTCATACCACGGGCACTGAACAGAGGGCACCCACAGGTTGGAGGACCCCGTATCGAGCACCACGTTGAAGTACTGCGGCGGGTTGCCGATGGACTGACCGAAGAGAAGAAGAAGGCAGTTAGAACTAAGTTCGACCAATTAACTCCGTTGTCGACACATAATAATAAATTAATTTCATGAAATAATATAGAAAAATATAATATTATATAAAATTACATCCCAAATCATACGTACGATCTGGCCGTAGTACTGGGCATCCAGGAAGTTGTAGACGGGCTCCACACCCTTGCCGCCGCGGAGCACGGTCTTCTTCATGGACTCCACCTTCTCCAGCTGTGCCCGTACCACCACCGCCACCACATCGACGTACCCACCCGCACACAGCCACACAGTCACACACACCAACCGGTCAGTTCCACCTGAAACCCATTTCCTCCGGCTCTTGTCCTCGCGCTGTGTCGGTTTAGAGCGCCCGGTGCTACTCCCCGGAGAATCACGGGACCGGAGAACCTCCGAAGAGGAAGAAGAAGAGAGGAAGGAGGAAGAGGGAGGAGAGAAGAAGGGAGAAGGAGCCGCACCTGGGCCTTGCGCTGGGTGTAGTGGTAGTGGTAGGCGAGGGCCTTGGGGTTGGTCTGCACGATGTGCTGCAGGCGGGCGAGCACGCGTTCCTGCTGTTCGAGGTGGTTGCTCTTGTGGACGCGGAGCTTCGTCACCGGAGCCGACGCCGCCAGCGCCAGCAGCCCCACCACCGCCACCACAAGTACCAATCTATATGTGTGTGGTGTAGGAGAGAACACCACATTTGAGGGATTAGGGTCATGTCAAGTTGCACTGTGTCGAGAACACAACATCATCACCAAGACTGAACCCTCAGTTGATCTCCCCCATCTCTCCCGGGATGAAGTGGGAAGATTGGGATCGAGTGAAGGGATAGTTTTAACTGCAAATGGGGATATATGGGGGGTACAATGCCGATGAGAGGGTGTGGTTACCTGAGGTGCATGGTTCGGTGCGCCTGAGTAGCAGGAGAGAGATTGATTTTATACTTCTATCCAGAAGCCGAAGGTCTGTTTATCGGCTTTTTGGGTAATGTCGACAGAAAGTATGCCTTATTTAAGGTGGCGGAAAACTCTGCTGCTTTTTTTGCATTTATCAAGTGACCGTAGCGGATCCATCAGGCCAGACGAAGATTCCCTTTTAAAAAAAAAAATGGGCAGGCATCAACATGATCATCTTGTAGCTCATATGTCCACAAGAGTACTCTAGTATCCATGAAAGCAAAACGAAAATACAACCTTAATACAATGGTGAAATGATAAGGAACCAATCAGATGCCTGCCCCATTGAGCAGGGCAACTGAAATATTTGAAATTCTTCGGCTTACCGCCACGAAAGCGCAGCACAGGCAGAGGAAGGGGAAGAGGAAGTGGAGAAGTAAAGAGGCAAGTGGTCGGCCAAGTCTTTGCGAAGGGAGGGGTTAAGGGGCGGATATGAACCTGAAGAAGAAGGTACGCGCGGCGGTCTCGCGCGATCGTATCCGATTCAACGACAAAAAACATAATCTCGACCTGAGTTACATCACCAACAATGTCATCGGTTCGGCCTCATCCCCCATTTATTAAAATGTAAAATAAATAAATAAATAAAATAAATCACTTGAATAAGTGGAAAATAACTATTTTTTGTGTAGCGATGGCATTTCCGGCGTCTGGAATCGAAGCCACGTACCGCAACGACATTGATGAAGTCTCGCGCATGCTGGAGAGCTATCATAAAAATAACTACATGATTTGGAACCTCAGGTACCCTCCCCAGAATATTAAATAATCAAAAATAAATATTTACTTTCAAATAAAATATATTTCAAAATTAAGAAAATACGAATAAAACATTAATTCAGAATAAAAATGAGACTCCGGTGCTCCTTCCCCGTGCTCTTTTATGTATTTATTTATGTATTTATTTAATTAATTTGATTCTTGTTCTTCTTTGGTTTGTGGCTTCATCAGGATATAACTAACGTTTGTGGGATGGGGATGGGGATGTTGAGTGCAGTGGCCGCCCGTACGACTACTCGAAGTTCAATCATCAGGTCCTCAACTTTGGATTCCCCGATCACCACTCCCCGCCGCTCGATCTCCTGATCCAAATCATCGTGTCGATGGACAATTGGCTCAGCGCCTCGCCCGAGCATGTTGCTGTCGTGCACTGCGTGGGAGGGAAGGGTACGTCGTGCTCACGCATAATGTGTGTATGTGTGGGATTGCTTTTGCTCCTCGGCGTGCTAAAGACGCAAACCCGCATTTGCTAGGCCGTACCGGTACGGTGATCAGTTGTTACTTGATCTTCACTGGGTACTTTGCGGACCCGCAAGAAGCGTTGCTTCATTTTGCGTACATGCGCTCGATGAAAGAGCGAGGTGTTTCGCAAACTTCTCAGAAGCGGTGCGTTTGTCTTACACAAACTCACCACAAGGCGATGTACGTTCATTAACGAGCTCATATTCCTCTTCAATAGCTATGTAACATACTTCCAAAGCATTTTACGAAACAACGTGCGGCCACATCCTAAAGTCCTCCGGATACGACGAATCGGTACTGCGCTAGCCCGTCGTTGTTCCTGTGCGAACTGCTTCTTGACTGCTTTGATGCGTTCTGTAGTGATGACTGCAATTCCATGCTGGACGAAAAAACAAGGATGCCGCCCCTATGTGAATATCTACCACACACGGCAAGATCCACGACAACTCGTTCACACCACGCGCTACAGTGCACAAACAAGGTCAATCACCATGCTCCAAACTTGTGGCATTCAGTCTTATCGTGAGCCACACAACAGATTTTACAACGTCGATGAGTCAGCATCCATCATATGGGACATTGACTGCATGGTTAAGGGTGACGTTCTTATCAAGTTTTATCATCTTAAAGAGAAGCAGGAGAAAGTCATCAACAAAACTAAAGATGGATCGAAGAAAAAGTTCGAACAGAGCATGTTCCGATTCTCCTTCCACACGGCCTTCATCGAACTTGAGAATGGCGGCCTCATCCTCAAAAAGCAAGATGTTGACATCTACCACAAACCCAAGCGGTATCTAAGCCACCCATCATTGACTCTTCTAGGCAGAAGGCTTAATGGTTTTTTTAAAAACAATCATCAGGTTTCGCGATTCACTTGCACGTGAGGAGTTTGCTGTAATTGTTATCATGGATGAAGTAGAAGAGCATATGGCGCAGCTGTACGAAGAAGAGGATGCAGCCATAACGGCTACTTATGAACAATTCTTCAAAACAGTTGTACGTCTCGATCATGATTGAAACTGAGTTGGGGGCTTGCAACTTACTCATCCGTGTGAATGTTTTGCTAACAGAGCTCTGAACGTATCCGCGCTCAGCGTGAGAGGCTCCTCGTCGTCCACGACGAAGAGAGTGATGTAGACAGCTTTGCCGAAACGGAAGACGAGAGGGACGATGACGATGAGTCATCTTCATCAAAGGACTCATCAGAATTTGAACGCATCCCTTCTGATAACACGTTGGGTTCAGCGTCTCCCTCTACGAGAGAACGCTCAGGATCGGTCATTATGCGGCAAACATCGGAAGAGGTGAACAAGGCAGTAGCCGATGGTCAAGATATGGAGAAGAGCGGAGAAGATAGTGTGGAACCGACTGGTAACAACGGAAACGGCGTGGCGGACGATAAGCAAGCGACCAAGCGAAAAGGATCGATGAGGAACATCACCAAGAAGCTCAGCAAGCTTACCAAGTCGAAAGATGAATCCATTCGCCCACGGAAAGGGAAAGTCAAACAGAGTGATACGGTAGCCACTGCCGGTGAGGAAGGAGAAACCAATAACAACAGCACCAGCAGCAGACAACAGGACAAAGAAGTCCGCGACGACAAAGTCGAAAAGAGGGACCCTAACCCGGTAGCCAAGAAAAGCTCATCAGAGGAAGGGCGATCCAGGGCTGCTGTGATCTCAAGTGGCAGCGCCATCGGCTCGAGCCCGATTGAATCAGAGAAGCTTCCTGTGCGCTCGTCTTCGCTGACTGATGTGCTGTCGCCTCTCCGTCGCCCTAAGACGATCAAACTCCCTACTAAGGCTCTACCTCCTACTCCCTCTCAACAGATCGAGACTTGTTCCGGTCAACAAGCTGACTCTGCCACCTCCGCGGAAGCAGCGCCTTCGACAGGAGATCCGCCAGCTCCGGGCGCCTCTGAGACAGGCAACAGCTTCTCTCGCTCACGCCGCAACACACTCACCCAACCTCGCAAGTGCTCTGCTCCGCTCTCATCGCACCGAAAACTATCCCCCGCCTCCTCTTCTTCTGCCCCTTCCTCCTCCTTACAACAGACCACCAGTGAGAGCTGATCACTGCCGACGTCTCGTGTACCCAACCAACAATCGATTGGCTGATCAAATAATTTTGTTATTTATTTTAGTATTTATTTAATTTGTACGTTTCTGTGAACAACTTGTGGCCTGGTATCTTAAGTTTTTGTCATCTCGAGGGAGAAAGAGGGGACGGATCACGAGTACAGGCAGCATCATGCTACACCTGGTGATAGGAGTGAGTTACCCGCGCCGTTTCAGATCGGTTCCGCCACGGGTGGACTTGACCGACGTGCCGGAGACACCCGCGTGGTACCGCAAGCGAGGGACGCAGTTCCGGACGGCCGTGGGGGGCCTCTCCCTGCGCGCGCAGTGCGTGGAGTACATCAAGCGCGACGTGGTGCCCCACATGGATCGCCTGTCCGACCTGCCGGCCGAGCTGCGCGAGCTGCTGCTGACGGCTTTCATTCAAGGTCGCGTCTTGGATGAACCTCTCCTTCACCTCTGCACTCGGCATGGTACCATGCGCTCCCACTCAGTAGAGATGGATGATGATGAATCACTACGATGATGACTAGGTGAGACCACTACTAACCTTTATTGAATGAATCCACGCAGGCATGTACCACCTCAACCTCAGGAAGGCCGTCCACGTCCAAGTGTCGTGGCTTAACACCATCATCGCCAAGTAGCGTATTCCCTCGTACTCATATGTTGTTCGGTCAATCAATAATGAACGCACCGCTGTTCAGTTGTGGCCAGCTCACAGCAGTCGACCTTTCCGGGTGCAATGTGTTCGGTGGAGACATGATGATCCCCCAGCTGGTCGACGGGCTGCCTTGTTTGGACACGCTCGTGCTGGACGATCTCGAGTTCGATGCCGCGGAGGTAGAGTGGCTCCTCACGAACGCGACACGATTGAGGTACTGAATGGGATGCTGGCGAGATCGCTACCGACTGGCGCGAACGCTAACTCTCTCATTGCATGATGCAGGAAGCTTAGCATGAAGTCCTGCTTGGTCGAGAAAGTCGGTGACAAGAACATATTCGAAAATCTCTACATGATGACCAGTCTCGAATCTCTCGTGCTTGCCGATATGCGCTCCAGCCACCGCAAGTTTGCGTGGCACTTAAATCTTCCGGTTGCATCAGTGGAGCTGTTTCTTCAAGTCACCGCAGGGAGGCTACGTTGCCTCGACCTCTCCTACCTTGAATTCAAGGAAGGAGTAAATCACAATGATAAACTGCGTGCGCCAAACTATATGCACGGTATCCTCCCACCTTCTACAAGACTTGCATACAGAACGAACTGAGCATTTGATCAATGGGATTGCAGCTTCAGGGCTTACAGAACTGCATGTAAACGGGCATCGGTTCGATGATATCAATTTATTCAAGTTCGCCCTTGCTGAAATCGGCCGCAACTTAAGCCATCTCTCGCTCGGAGATTGCTATCCGTACACATCCTTGCTGCGCTAACTATTGCTTTGGAGGTCACACTTCCCCTCAACCACGCCCCAGGTCGCTCGCCGAGGGGGACCTCTGTCACATCGCAAAAGCCGTGCCGTATCTCACCCAACTAAGTCTAAGGTACCGCCTCGTAGTCAGATCAGCTCGCTGCATTCATGCACCCTAAACTTGAATGATAGGAATCAGAGAGATCTGACCAGCTCCACATTGAGACTAATTGGCCTGTGCTGTCCGGCAATCGAAGTGCTAAATGTGCGCCATTGTGAACAACTTCAACCGTCGGCATTCTTCTCCGGTACGCCTCTTCAAAGTGCGGTTATGTTATGTTGGAGCCGCTCACATGACCTTAAAATCAGATCATACGCTCGACACGTGCGTCTTTGGCTCCTTGAGAGAGTTGGATGTGACGTCGTGCCCACATCTCCGTAACGAATCGGCTCGGTCTAGAAAGCCCAGTACGTGGATGGCCCATATTCCAACATTGCAAGCTCTATGCATCGGCTGGAACTCTGATGAGATACAAGAAGCTCGCCTTCATTCGCCCTCACTGGAACAAGTGCAGATAGTTGGGCCCAACTAAATTGTTACTACTATGTGGGAGCAGCACCGTTAACTTGCATTAGGAGTGCGCTGATGAATCGAAGAAGAAACTCTAATCGGGATCAAAACTGGAAAAGGAAGAGAACAAGGGCAAGAAGCGTAAGGGAGGAAACGCAGAGAAGGATGAGCAGGCCTAACATCATCCACCCCCGACATTGTGTCTCCAGGGACTCCCCAATCGTATCTTCCGCTACTGCACAGGCTTGCGTGTGAGCAGAGCGATGAAGATTGACCGTGAAGGAAGAATGTCCCGTACCAACAAACAGCTTGTGGAGAGTGTAGCAGCGAGTGCGTTGAATAGTTTCCTGCTCTTGCCGTTCCCGTTCAAGTCTTTGCTCTTCAAGCAGCTTCTCTTGTCGGGCCATGTGTAATCTATAGGCGTACCGCTTGTGAAAGTTGAGGCCTGTCGGGTGTGTCAGTCCGATCAATAGAGCAGGGACCAAGCTCGACGCGGAGGTACCGACGATACGCCAGCGTCGGCATACAAGGGAAGCATTCAGCATGTCCTCTACCGGCAGCTCACGCAGCACCACCGCCAGCACCTGTAGTTGCAAAAACCGAGAGCATCGTCATAAGCAAGTTAGTTTCCCCAGGAGGAGAACAGATGACCACCCACCTCATCGGGAAGGAACTGGAAGAGGTCCGGTGGCCTCTTGCTGGCACGCAGAGGGGACGAATCGACGGCGACAGCCGCCGAGATGCACGGTGGCAGTGGTGGTGGGTAGTGGGGAGAGAGGTGGACGACACTCCTCCGGCAAATGGCCTCGGCGCTACCCAAGCTGCCTCCACTGTGGAAACTGGCAGTGGTGCTCGTGGCGGTCGAGGTAGTGGTGGTCGTGGTGGTCGACGTCGTTGGTGGTGGCGAAGACCAGAACAACTGCCTCGGCAGAAGAGGTGATGAAGGCGATGCTGGTGCATGCGAAGCAGTGTTTACGTGATGACGATGGTGGTGGGAAGGAAGAGGAGTATGGGGATAGGAATGGGAAGGGAACGGTGGGGAGGAAGACGAGGACGACCGCCAGAGGGGAGAGCCGAAAGGCGTGGAGGAGCCTGAAGGAGGGTGACGGTGCTGTGGCAGGTGCAGCTGGTGCCGGGTGAAGGTACGCTCCTCGTCCGCTGGTGGCGCCAGCAGAGGTTGCCCTTCGCCTGCTTCGACTGCCCGCACCCACATCACCAACCAAGCGTCACAATCTCAAGACCACAAAATAATTTAGATACAAAAATAATTTATCTCTTTTAGGAAACGCACATCCGTTGGGAAAATGAGATAAATAGCAGACGTAGTGTTGTGTAAGGGTGTCCATGGGGGAAGGGTAATACAGAGAGCTACGCGAGGTCGGGCTCACATGGCGGGCGGAGGTCCAGCACGCCCGCGCGGGGGAGGCATGCCACCCCTCGCCATGCCAGGCGGAGGCATACCGCCTCGCGCCATGCCGCCAGGAGGAGGCGCGCCACGACCGGGTCCAGGGGCAGGACCGCCTGGGCCAGGCATGCCGCGACCGCGCGGAG
>CDEZ01021667.1:0-20705 GCA_000826365.1 Acanthamoeba royreba | reverse complement strand
GAGAACATCTGAACAGCCACCATCAAGTGACCTCTGAGCTGCTTGGGGAACTCAAGGCAATCCGCAGTGTACTTGAGCATGGCTCTCCCCCCTCTTCAGATCCAGGACTGCCTTTGTCTGACGAGGACCTGAGAATGAGGGCGCAGTATCTTCTTCAAGTTAAGTACCACGCTGATCCATTCTACTCCAACCGGACAGCAGATCTTGCCCTCCACATAATTCGACAATTAGAGGAGACAACTACAGTCACTGACCATCAAAAGGCGATGGTAGGAAAGATGGCCAAAAAGGTTCGTGTTTTTGATCATCTTCTCTACTTTGAGGGGAGATCTTATTGTGGTGATGATGTGCTGGTCCAGTTTCGCAATCACAGGGACAAGATGTACAAGGCACTTCGAGGGGTTCTGGCTGATCATTTTCGTGTGATGACAGCCAAGGAGGACATCACTCCATTCCAGTTTCGAGTGCAGCTGGCAGCCTCAAGGAGCCTGCAGCAAGATATCCTCTTGTCTGCATGCCGACGTGCAGATGAGGATGTGAACCTTCCTGGAGAGGAGCCCAATGAACTAGCCTTCACTGACATGGCCCAGGAGCGTTGGGCAAGGAAGATATGCAAGTGTGCTTGTAAACCATCAAGCAAGACGAATCCCCTCTTCAACAAAGGGCCAGAATCAGTGGAAGAACTGTACAAGCAGCATCACAAGGTACAAGATCTGTTTTGTTCCTCTTATTCTTGCATCTCATTCATATCACAAACCAGGAGTGGATTGAGCGGCTGCCTACCAAGCAGGACATCAAGGAGGCTGAAGGTAATGTGGTAAGATGCTTTCCATGAAAACTACTAATAGTAGTGTGTGCCTTGATTGCAGCTATGGGCACGTTGATGAACAGCCTCCAAGAGCAGTTTCTTGCCAGGGAATCAGAACAGCCAGCAGAAGTTTCGCCAGCCTTCATGCATGCCAGCCAGATCTGGCCGTCCTCTGGTGATCAGGATGGTGGTCTTGTCCATTCATCTTCATGTGGGTCCTCTTCTACATCATTGAGACCTTCTGAAAAACGAAAAGGTTCACACTGTAGTTGCACACAAATGCAATGTGATCACTCATCAACCTTTTGTTGTAGTCTATCAGGCTGTTCGTTCCCTGGCAGATGTGCAACATGCTGGACCCAGGGTTGAGATGAGGCTTATTGGTGATGAGAGAGCACACCACTTCTCTGCCTTGCCCACGGTCTCAACACCACTAGAACTGGTGGATTCAGTTCTGTCTGAGGATGCCTGCGCAGCTGTGGAAGAAGCATTTCGCTGTGTGGCCACACTGGACAAGTCTGGTGGTGGCATCAAGCTTCAGTTCCAGCTACGCAGCCGACTTCTCTCATCCAACGTGCCTGCGAGCAGTGGTGCATGGGTCCACGATGGTGCCTCCTTCTGGCTTGCCTGGTGGGAAGAGGACTTGGAGCACCCCAGCCTGGAGCAGGAGCATGACACGAGCTTCACGGAAGAGGACACTGACACTGATGAGGTAGCAACACGCAAGAGGAAGCAGGACAAGGGCAAGGGCAAGGGCAAGCTGACCCAACCACCTGTGCAGAAGAGAGCTCGTACGACGAAGAGCAGTGCCAAGAGTGTGGCAGGACGCAAGGTGGCTGCCAAGAAGGGTTGGAAGTGACTCATTGCTTGTACCGTTTTCATCAGAAACAATTGCTTGATTATTGGACATTCCGTTGTGGTTTCTGTGCCAACCATGTGTCCCAGTGTGCTGGTGACGTGTCTGGTAGGGTGCCATTGAGGTGTCCAACTTGTGTCACCCTGTGCACGTGGTGTGGAAAGTTATGTGCCACCAGGGTGCCATTGACTTGCCTGAGGAGGACCATTTTTCAATGCATTGGACTGGCATGCAATTGCTGGCCAAATGACTGATTTATTTTGCCCAGTGTGTAGAATCTCAAGATGACGTCCTCCAGCGGCTGCACTACATGTTGCTTCACTCCATTCACATCCATTGGCGCGCGCCCATTGAAGAACTTCAAGATGGCCTCCTCTTGCTGCTTCCGCACAAGTCCATTTGTTCCAAGGGCATCCATTAGCGTGCGCCCATTGAAGAATGTTGAGCCATCCTTTCTTGGCAAGTGCTGATGCATACTTAGCTTCTTGCTGGTTATCTTCCCATCCAGGCTTGCGTTGATGGTGGCTGGACTGGTGGCATGCAGCAGGGCGTACCAGGTGTCGTGAAGCAGTGATGAGCAAAACCAGTTGGGCATTCCACTGGTGACAAACACGATGGCAGGGAGGCCACATGAGTCTGCCAGCCTCAATGAAGATCATGCAGGCCAACTCTTTTGGCAGCTGTGTCCATAAGTCTGGTGGGGACATGTCCTGGCCTGCCTGTGTGTTGGGTCTTGTCCTCTCATCCATCATTAAAGGAAAACGAAAGAATAATATTTTACCTGAACAAAATGAAGAAAAGAAAGAAAAATGCCAACAATAGCTAATTCCTCTTCATTTGGGAAAAAAAAGAAAATCAAAAACGAAGGTATTTCCCATTTTTCATAAAGTGTTTAATATTCTACTCAAGTGTTGCAATGTATGTTACATTGTTGGAACAGCTGACAAGAGTGTGTTTCAACTTTCCCACCATGTTCATAATAAAAGGCTCCCAGCAACTGCTAAAGCATGTGCTGTAATCACAGATTTGTTGCCTTCATTCCAGTGAAACATTTTGATTCATAGCAAGTCAGCTGATGTTGGTGTCATCTCTGGCACTTTTGTATTTGTGGTGCATCAACTCTTAGTGTCACAGTCATTATAAAAAATGAACCAAAGGGGCAAAAATTTCAAAACCTCAAACATCAGATATTGATAATAAAATGTGGCCAACAAAGACAGTTATATGTTCCATGACCACAACTTGTTTTTTTGATGTTTTCTCATTTAAAACTCAAGTATCTTTGGAAATGCTGATTAAATGGACATTGATCAGTTGTATATCCTATCTGTTATTTTTTTATAACAGTTACAATTGATCATAGACACATCAATAAAACCCTTGAAATGGGTCACAATTTGAAGCAAAGTGACAATAAAAGCTTAGGCTGCAAATGAAGCAATTGATCTTGCTTCTTCTTCAATTATGCATCTTTCTCTTTTTTTTGTTTTTTTGCTTGTTCTTTATCTTGTTTCTTTTCCTTGGCTTGGCATTTTCATTCCTCAAGATGAAAATTGAACTGTTTACACATCTTAAATCCTTTGCATTTTTCTACCTTGATGCAGGCTGACTGGCTTCATACTTCTTCTTTTCTTCAATCACAACTACTAATAGAATTGCTTCTGGTTGCCAAGACAAAGCATGCCCATCACAGTTAAATCATCATTGCAAATGTGAATGATGTTGCTGAAGGTTATGAAATCATGTTTCTGCAATAGGAAAAGCAGGTCAAAGATTCCTTTTTACTCCATCCAGGCATCCATCATTGTTTGCTCCTTCCTTCATTGCTCTTCCCAACATCACTCACCCTCTGAGTCCTGCATGGTTTTGTAGACAAATAAACACAACAGTAGCATGTTTCAATTTTACAGTGCTACAGGAAAATTCTTACACTTCTTTCAAAAAAGGGAACAGAGTGTCACAGTTTTTAGAGAACAGGAATAATGCCCACACACTGGCCAGGTTTTTCTCTTTGAGGGCACTCACCAATGGTGCTTCTGTGACCGTCCATCCTTTTCTCGCCCATATCTGTGCATATCTCTGAGGTAGCATTACACACATTCTGGCTGCATTTTACTCTTCTTCCTCATGTCTTACGCGTATTTCAGAGTGTAAAACAATTTCTTCAACCAATGGGATTTTTTCATTTTTAACACCGAGCGTTGCATGACTTCTGAGAGGATGAGCAGCAAAAGCTAAAAGCTGGCGAACGAAGGAGGCGAACGAGGAGCTGACACGTCTCCATATCATGCACGTCATCATGCACATCACCACAGAACAGACATTCAGAAGGTGCGAGACAAACTCTCTTACTGTAGCTCGAACAGTACCCCGAAGCAGGGATTACAGATGAGTCGTTTCGTGCCAGCGCTGGCACCACCCGAAGAACCGACACACACCTTCCTCGTCATCGAGAGCGCGTTGATAGAACTCAGTGCCTGACTCGAGCGCGTACCCGGCATCACGCCAGGCGATGAAGTTCTCCACACGAGCTCGCTCCATGCCGGTCATCTGCACGACTGAGTCGATGTCGTACCCTTGCTCGAACAGCGAGAGGACCAAGTAATGCATTCCCTTGGTCCACCTTCGTGTACATGTCCGCCGTCAAGTGATCAGCTTTCTGCTCCATCAATGCAATCAGCCCGAGTGTGCGTACCTGAAAATGGGAGCGACCATGTAGCGGTAAGGCTTCATGGCGAAGAGTTCGGGCTGGTTCTTCTGCTTCTGTTTGCGCATGCTCAGGCCGACGCGGGCGCTCTTGATCAGTTCGCGCTTGGGACCGGGTTGTTGGAAGGCGAGGTAGAGCTGGTTACGACGGAGCACTTGAGCGCCACTGTTGGCGACATCGAAATCGAAGGAAGGCAAGTTGACCAGGTCCTCCACTTCACTGACGCCCGCATGAGCCAGCAGTCGATCCACTGCCAAAGTACACAATCATTATATCAGAAGAGTGACTCACGCCTTCAAGATCAAGGCTGGCGCAGCACCGGTCACACTGGGCCCTTCAAAGAGTTTCCCATCACTGACACGCTCAATGGCACGAATCAAGATACCTCCATAGACATCCATCTGCACACAAGCCCGATGTTAATGCCCCTGTGACACACACACAATCGGGCAGAGTCCCAACTGGGAGCTGAACTTCGAACCTTGCGATCGCCATTGCCGAAGGTGATGTCGAGTCCTTTGAAGTTGCCTGTTCTGTACTTGCTCCTATCGGACACATCACGGTGGAAATACCTGCAGCAAGGGAATGAGTGTATGCATTCTCGAGTTATCCAAGAGAGGAGTCTTACCATTTGCCAGAGTCACGCTGCATCTCTTCCTTGTGCGTGAAGACGTCTTTCAGTGGGCCTCCCCAATAGTAGAACTCGAGTTCGGCCAGTCGGTAAGCCGTCCATTGGCCTTCGGTTTCACTGATATCTAACGTGGGCTTTGGTTCAGTCTCGACAGTGGACTGACGTTCCTCCAGATCCATCTCGTCACTCTTCAAGCGTTCTTTTCCCTTCGCTTCCTGTTCGTTCTTGTCCTGCTTCTTCTCCTTCGTTTGGGATTGGACCGATGGCTTGGTGCTTCTGTTGGCTACATATAGGATGGTCTCGTTCATCAACTTGTCGGCCATAGAGTCAAAGTGCTTCTCCATCTCCTGTAGGGGTTATATGATCTCCTGCATTAGCCTGCCACAGAACCTGCCATCAATAAAGTCAGAGAATGTACCTCCATGCTTGCGAACTTGGTGCTGGGGAACGTGAGGAAGGAGGTCACTTCATCCCTGCTTGATGGCCAGGAGGCGCGTACGCGCAGCGAGGGTTCACCTGCTCGGCAGCGGGTGAGGGGAGAGCCAAGCTGGCCAAACTTGTTGCAGAAGCGTACCAAATGCTAGCCATTGATTGTATCCCGTGATGAGCGGACCAATGCTTGATGCTGAAGTCAGCCTGAAGGGAAAGAAGATGACGATCACCATCAGCCGCTGACACAGTAATGAGTGTGCGCGATGATCCAAGTGAATGTACCAATAAAAGTCGTGACAGAAGCGAGCATAGAGTTCGAAGCGACTTCGGCGAGTGTGCCAGGTCACATTGGTAATGATCATCTCCAACGGAGTATCCTCGCTTCTGTTGATGACTGCCTCGACTGCAGATGAGATGTCAAGTAAGTGGATGAACGGAACAACATGAACGAACAGAGACGAACCTTCTTTTTCACCGAGTTCGGCTGCCATCTTCTTCAGCTCAGCTCGGGTGTAGAGGAGGCCAGTTACAGGATCCCTATCGGATGGCTGAGACAGGTCCTCATCGTCCAGCTCCTCTTCTGCCACCTCATCGACCCTCTTCGCCCGAGCTTCGCGTTCCCTTCGCCACACCTCGGACTTCTTCAGTAGCAATCCTGCAAAAGGTATCTTGATCAGCTGTGGAGCAAGATATGGTCAATCACATTCAGTTCAGGCCTTGCCTGTCTCTGGGTGTCTCTCTTCAGAGTACTCCTCGTCATCACTCGGTTCGTCGTCTTCTTCTTCGTCATCCGCGCGTTTCTTCTTGCGATCCCGCGCGCGTACCACTGACTTCAGAAGGAGGCGCCCTGTGCACACGTACATGGAGTCAGCATTCACCTCGAACAGGAAAGAGACAAGTCGATCAAGTTGAGATACATACCAGTCTCGGGATCGCGTTCATCCGAATACTCTTCCTCGTCACTCTTTTCCTCATCCTCATCCTCATCTTCGCTGCTGGATTCCTTTGCCTTCTTGATGGCCTTTCTCCCTGCCTTACGTTCGCGTGCCCTAACTTCAGACTTCTTCATCAGAAGACCTGAGACAGACAGAGATGACGTTGGTGTTGACATAAGCTCGTAAGCTGCATCAAGATCTTCATGTCAGATTGTGGACGTTGGCAGTACCTGTCTTCGGGTCGCGCTCAGAGGAGTACTCTTCGTCATCGCTCAGTTCTTCATCGCTGCTTTTGTCGTCCTTCTTCTTCAGCTTCTTCTTCTTCTTCTTTCCTGAAGACTCCCGTTCTCGTCTACGCACTTCCGACCATTTCATCAACAGACCTAAAGAGAAGAAGAAGTGAGTACCACAACAATCAACTACGCACAATTCAGACACGCACCCGTCTTAGGATCGCGTTCGTTCGAGTACTCTTCTTCGTCGCTGCGTTCGTCTTCGCTATCTTCTTTCGACTCGCTGTAGTCATCATCGTCATCATCATCGTTATCACTGGAATCATCCTCTCCGTTATTGGCGTAGTAGGTCCTGTAGGGATTCTCGTGTTCCTTGCTGATCAGCCACAGCAGTCCATTGGTGCCGCTGATCTTCTTGTCGTGCGACCGAAGAGACGCTGCGAATCGGAGCGAGTCTTGCACTAAGTCCTCATTCAGGCCTGGAACGCACACTGCGAAGCCTCGTTGGCTGTACTTGTGCAATCTTCGTGAATAACTGGGAGCAACTGGGTGGAAGGGTGCTCGTCATGGTCAGGGCATGTATACGATGACCTCAGAGGCACTTGTAGGGCACTGACGTACCACGGATGGGGTCGACGACGTTATAACCCTTCTGGATGGAATTGACCAACCTCGGATGACACCTGTGAGCGGTCGTCAACATGAGCAAAGTTGATCATCATCTCTTAGTGAAAGTGTCACGGTACCATATCGTCTTGCCATCATACGCAACACAGCAGCAATCAAGATCAAAGCCGCTGAGCAGCTCCGCAATGGATCCGATGGAATAGAGAATGATCTGAATAGGCGGATAGTGCAGCTTGGCGGCAATGTCCTCCTCAGCTGGAGAATAGGGACTGGCGCACATTTCGCATCTGACATCAACATCATCGGGAAGAGTGAGACATGCACAGCGTGACACGAGTCAACTGGAGACACGGGTGTGGATGAATGAACCTTTTGGCCTTATGAGTGTGAAGGAAGGTGCACACGCTGCAGTTCCATTCTTCGCTCTCGGAGACCGTTGGGATGAGTGTCACTGTGTGAGACTTGCACTTCCAGGTGTAGCCCACTCCCTTGCTCTTCAGCCGCTGAGTGAGTTCGCCGAGCAGTCCCGCCATGATGTCGCTCGCTTTGCCTTTATCGACGCCGTGGACGAAGACGTCTATATCTGCCTTGGTACCGACAGTGTCCCACGACAGCGAACTCGTCAGCAGGCTATTGAGAACCGAACCACCAGCCACACAGACGTTTGGTCCCAACAGACCATCCAAGAGGCCATGACTCAACTCGCTCCACCTCTTGCCGAACTCCCTTTCACTGACAAATGCTGGGAACGGATCTGGATCAACGATACACACATTGCGTGAATGTAAGAATGCGTCTCATCAGCACAATCAAGACCGCTCCAGGAGTCTCCAAGTGACAACACACCTGCATGAGCGTCGCCAGTTGTCGATAGCCTGCCTTCGCCATCGGCAGGTCGCTTGACGAGTCTGTTGTTGATGATGAGGCCCCATCCCTTGCCTCGACCAATCATCCATGTGACCTTATGCCCCTGTGCACGAGATTTGAGTGTGAGTCTCAGCCTCTATACATGATCATTGAACTCATATGTGTGAAGGTGATCTATCCAACCTCGTTGGCCATCTGAGCGTAGATGGTGTCTTTCTTTTTGTTCTGTTCAATGTACGTCACGCCCTCGATTTGAACGAAGCGGCAACCTGCGCTCTCGGTCGTCGACAATTCGAACATCTTGTCGTCCACTACAATCGATTGCTGTCACTGTCCGATCAGCATCAACGCAGCACATGATGTTCACAGAATGATTGTAAGAGGGTCCACGTACCTGCTCAGGATTGTGGATGGCATTGTGAATGAGCTCTAACACGGGATGCTGGCTCAGCGGTTCACCCTGCTGCGCGCTGGCGGCAGCGTCGGCCTTGGCTCCTTCCGAGGCAGCCATGAAGTCGGTGGCCTGACGGTAGCAGAGGCCCTTGATGAGGTGTTCCATCTGCTTGATCTTCTTGAGGCGTAAATGGCTTCCACCTGACACCTGAGCCAGTGTGCGATAGAATTCATCTGCGTCTGCATCACCACACTGCACTCCGTACACGTAGATGCCCTTGGCCTGAATTCACCAAACAGGATGGTCATCAGGTCGTCGTCACGTCATGCTCACGTTCTCAAGGGTCTGGAGATGTCACTTACCTTGAGTGCATCAAGTTCCTTGCGCCAGTCGTGCTTGGCTTTGTCGCCTTCATGTGGAATCTCATCACCTATAATCACCAGAGCTTTCATCGTCTGTGTATCACCAGAGGCAGTGTCCTGTTGCTTCTCTTCCCCTTCGCCTTCGCCTGCTGGCTTTGGTGTGGCAAATGTCCAGCTGAGAGACTGTGCATCGTGGAGCACCAGCTCGTAACACTCCGGGTTGTCTCCGCCGTTCGTCTTCTTCACGGCATCGACGAATGTGCATAGCTTTTCGGCGTCATTGGAGAAGTCAATCCTCTTGAGTACGTAACTGTGCATCAACAACACACGACACCACATTAATGAGTCGGAACTATACCAAGTGAGGAGGATTCGACAGATGTTGGCCGTCCTTACCTTCCAGTGTGATTGTCGCAGTAATCCCCGTGCGCGATGATCGAGATACGAAGCGACGGCATGTCGAGCAGCAGGCTCTGGACCAGGTACTTGAGATTCTTGCGCACTTCGGCCAGGTACGGATACATCGAACCAGTCGTGTCGAAGCTGAAGCAGATCTCCACCGTCGGCTCTCCGCTGTTGGGCAACAGCGCCCCACCGTAATGGTAAATGCCCTCGCTCTTGTCCTTACGGATCAGATGGAAACCCTTGTCTGTCTTGCGCCAGGAGTGGTGTGGATGTTGATGAAGATAGGTCTCCCTCTCGCCCAAGGTACGCTTTCCCGTGGGGTCGCCGACGATGGGCAGCGCCTTCTCATTCTCATCAAGAGGCTTGCGCATGAACCAGCCCTGGAAGAAGACGCACAGCACAGACGTCCACGGCTGAAGGTGATGGACAATGTCGATGTGATCAGGGCTCTTACCTCCTTGCGTGGGTAAAGTGGAAACAGAATGGAGTCCGTTGCGAGGTCCGCTTCCTTGTACTTGTCGGAGAAGTTGCCTGGGGTGTAGTCCACCGTCTTGTTCCAGTGAAGCAGCATCATGTCCAGCTCGCGGAAGCATCGCCACCAGTTATGCGAGGCCACCCACTCTGTTTGTGCCGTCTCCTGGCCATTGGGATCAGATGAATGCCGGCACCGATTCATGAACAGGAATGTACCTGCAGCTTCTTCCACAGATAGAAGAGAGGATGGGCCCAGAGTGACCTCACCACGCTTTCCATAGGGCCGGTACCTTGCATCTCCACGAAACGACGTACAAAGTCGTCGTGGCTCTCTGCATCAACAAAGGGAAGGTCCATAAGAGATTCGCATCTATCATGCGTCGACGCCAGGTACCTGAAATAGGAGTTGTGTTCAGTAGACGGGCGAGCTGCTGGCCGGCTTGATCCTGCAGCTGGCCTTTGAGGGTGTCGGATTCTTCAGAAGGGTTCAAAGTGTCGCCTTGAATGTTGACGTCGTCGGCCTCCATGATGAGCACGATCCTGACCTTGCCATCGGCTCCCTCTGGAAAACAATAGTTGATGAAACCATGAATGTCGTAAGGTGCCTGGCCCTGAGTTGCGGTTTGCTCCGACAGGACGTCCAAGTCGAAGGACGTGGCCCGCGTTGCTTTGAATGAACACTTCACTGCGGCGGCGCTACTGCCGATGCTGCGGACAAGCGATGGCGGCAGCTTGGCCTGAAGTTCATCGGCAGTGCGGTTGAAAGCAAACGCGCAGAAAGGCCTCTCGCCGCTTGTTGCCTGCTGCTCAGGACTTGCCAGACGAGCTTTCTTCCTTTCGCTCTGATCGTCTTCCGCATTTCCTGCTGATGGTGAGGTTGTTCCTGATGATAAGGAGATTCAGATCAGCATCACCACTGCTTTTCACTGAGTCGCATAATATAAGTCCGAACCTTCCGTACTGGGTTCGACGAGGACTCCACCGAAGCACAGAACACTGCCCCACTCCGCGTCGGTAAACCACCGGTGGTACGGGTAGACGTAGGTCACCTTGCCGGTCAGTTCTTCCGCTCCTTTCTGCTTCTCATCTTCCACGCCGCGGTCACCGATATCACCTGACCGCCGAAGCAAGTCGGCCGGGCACCTTGCCGTGGGAACATCTTGGTAGAGCCGACCGTCAGCAAGTTGAGGAGGCACGAGTGACATGACTCCAGGCCACGGGGAGAGTTGGGGAAACTACGACCTGGCTAGGGGCGGGGATGTGGGTAAAAGAAGAAAGAAAACTAAAACACAAAAATAATCGTAAGTTTTTAATTATATCTCTGCGAGGAAAATTTTTAGCCTCTAATTCCTCACATTCCTGGGTTGAAGCAGCCTGAAAGATGCCCGCACCACTCGTTCATCGAGTAGGCCACCAATGTGCGAAGGCGAGTGTCATCAACAGGGCCACCTTCAAATGTTCAGTACACCATATTCACGACATGATACATGAGTCGTGAAGCACTTGAAGGGAAACAGGACATTGCGTACCAACGGTGAAATGGTAGAGACTTTGGAATGTATGATCCCGAAGCCCGAACACTTGATGCACGGCGTCATCAAAGTAGCACCCGATTCCTGTTCCACGTACACCTTGCGCCTCGGCTGTCGAGTACATTCATCGTGAGATTCTCAGAAGGTTTAAATGGTGGTCGAGATGATTGCACCTTCAAGATAGAGAACTTGTCCAACAAGTCCTGCCTCCCAGAACAACCGGCGATACGCATGTGCGCCCTCACTGTCTAGAGTTTCCTTGAAATCCGCCAACATCCCCAACGAGAAGCAGCTGCCCAAGAAGCCAATTAGCGAATGGGGATCCAGCCAAAGGAGCTGCAGGATTCCATACCCGTCACCGGCAATCTCTTGCTCGCACGACACCTTGGCTGCAAGCTCGGAAAAGTTTCCTGGTACGAGCAGGTAGAGTGGCAGATCATCGGGAGCGTCATCGGGCTTTTGCCACAGATACTCGACCTTACTGCTTTCGTGCTTCATAGCGTTCTATTCATGAAACGGTAAGATTCCCTAACAAAGTGAATGGTGATGCAAAGATTACCTTTAGTCGCTCCACTTGTTCAGCTTCACGAGCCAGCACGTAGATTCCTGGAGAGAGGTTGGAAACCCGATGAACAAAGAGCCCCAAGTGAATCTTCGCCGCTGATCTACCTCCACTATTCTCCTTTATAAGCAACTGTAAAGCCCTGAGTCAACAGGTCTGAATACCTTGAATGTCGCCAGAGAGGAAATGAATCCCAAGGCACTCGATTGAGCGATGGAAGTAGTCGGCTCAAGATACCATCTGCCCCTCCACTGATTAGTGTCTTAACTTCTTCGATGGAGAAGAATGTCAGGTCGTACAGAATTGTTCGCTTGATATGTACGTGCTGCCGTCAAAGTCAACAGCTGATCGTCGTTGACGTATAATCTGCGCAGCAGAGATGCCTCTCAGGCGTTCTATGTATTCACGAGGCAATACTTCTGAATCTATGGATAATAAATGATGCTTAGTGATGAAGGTTTGCAGGCAAAAGGTGAATGTTCTTACCGACGTTTCTGGCCTCTGGATATCGAGTTTCCGGCGATGGGACTCTCTTGTGGGTCGCCCGTGCAATATCTTCTATAGCACGCCAGGCCACATGGGAAGAGCTGAGTTTCGCTGCCTTGCCGTTCCATCTGCTCTCTTCGGCAAGAGCAGCGATAAGACGCTCATCTGGAGCATCGTCCTGTGAATTCAAGTTAAGCAAGGTAAAGTGGATTACATCAAGCTTGAGCGTACTCGTAAGGCCACTTCCCGAGATTGCGGGGTGATCACTGCGATGAGTTCAACTTCTTCGGCTTCATGAGGGTGAAAGTCATCTTTGCGATCAGTGCCCAATATACGTGCAAGCTGGTAGTCTGTTAAGTTTGGCATTACTCGTAGCTGCCATCCATGCATAGCCGCAGCAAAACGCAGCGCTCCCTTCAATGATAGGTCAGCAAACAGAAGAGCTGAGAGCGGATAGTTGAAGCTTACCACGGCATGCCCTACGTCATGATTGCAGTATCTAAAAGCTCTCTCGCCGTACTTCCTGTGACAATGTCGGCTACAATGAATGTGTGGATGGAATAAGAGCACTTACCATGCTTCACGCCAGTGAATACTCGTCAATGCTGTGAAGAAGATGAAGTTTTGTTCCGAGCTGTCGCCTAGGGCTGATTAGATTGAAGAAAGATGTTAGAAGAAGAGCGGACTGATGAGAGAGGACGACTGCATGAACCGTTCGGGTCGCTCCACTGCCGCAGAGCCTCCCAAGTCGGTTGTGCGTACGAGCATCGCCTCTCCAACGCATGAAGCTTGGATGTATAGTGGTAGAGGCCTGCAAAGGAAAGAGGTAAACACCTCCCTCATTTCCTCAGAGAGAGTGTTGCGCGCTACCAGGAGTTTCACCGACGTGAGGAATGGACGGGAGAATCACGTAGCCTTCAGTCGGATGGAGGTTACCACTGGAATCATCACATATCGAAGAGAGTCAGTTACTCACGCCGAGAAGAAAACAGAGCAGGGTGCGGATGTAGACCTGCTCGGATTGACGCGCAACGACCATGATGAGTCCTTGTACTTCTTCCAAGCTGAGAGCGCCAGCGAGTGATACAGAAACGACGAGAGCGTGTCCCTAGTCAGCGGCATCGACGTGGCACGACCCTCTGCATGGGATACACGTAGCGTAAGTGAAGAAGAACCCTTTGTTCAAGCTGAGGCATCAAAGGGTACTATATAGGTCTGTGTAAGGCACAGCGAGCACAGCTGCCGGTGCCTCTCGCGGGAGCGGCACGACCTCGGCACCCTCGTACTGTCGCCACGGGTGTGGCTGTGTATCCCTGTATGTAGTGTGCACATAACAGCCATCGACGCCATGAAGAGAAAACCAAGGTGAGTGTGGCACGTCGTCTTCCTCCTGAATGCGCACTGACCAGTCCAGATAGCCAGGGCCGGCTGCGTAGCGCTGAAAGGCGTGCTTGGACCGCTCGTGGTAGGCCACCACTGCATCCACAGCCTTGTGGTGGGAGTCCCCTTGCATGGCCTGGTCTTCCTTTTCCCCTTGATGTTCACGTCGAGCCTTGCTGCTGCTCCCGAAGAGGAGCTTCATGTTCGATACAAGTGGTGTCGAGGGAGGGGGTAGGAGGTGCCGCGTCGATCCTCGGCTGGCACTGCCCTGCTCGTAAAGAAGAACACGAAGGTGGGGTCGGTACTGAACGTGTCGTCCTGCCTTACACCACATGCACGGCACAGGAAATGGAACACAACTTTTCCGAAACGTTTTCGAAATCCAACAGAAAATTTGGATTGGTTCCAAATCATTTGGAACAAGGCGAATTCGGAAATGTCAATTTTTTTAATTTTTGTTGTAAAAGGGAACTGCACAGGCTTGTCAGTTCTCCAGTGTTCTGAGAAGGCGGAAGAGACCTGCCGCCTCTCTAATCCGACTGAATTCAACGCAGAAGGCCTGCACTTCCAGGTACAAATCCTTTACATTGATGATCTTGTTTCGGATCAACGATTGCAAAAACACGCAGACCAGCCGCACAAGTCTGTATGTTCACAAACGGAATTGTAAGAGATGACCGATCCGACATAACAGAGGCGACTGAAAAGTACTTACCGATTCTGCATGTACTTGTCCTTGACATTTTCGCAGGACGATATACAGTTTGTAATGTAGAGGTGCACAAATTCTGTTGGCAGCTCGACTGCTGTTGTGAGGCGATTGACAACCTCCATTGAATGTAAACTCATCTCCATATTCACAAGTACCGAGAAATACCTGTGTGAGCCAGAGTGGAAGTCAGCATACGCGCTCTCCCTTCACGCATTGCAAAGTGGTGTATTGATCGTACTCAGTGATTTGACTTGAGTTCATCAGCTTTAGAAGTACTTCTATAGCTACAAGTGGATTGTTTTCCACGAGAGCAGGCAGCTTCTTTGGCGTAATGCCACTCCTGTATACCATCTTTGAATCTGAATCCAAGTCTGCCAAGAGTTTCTGTATGTTGACCATCTCCTCGTTAGAACAAAGTGGAATTCTACCTTTCCATGAAGCGTACCTGCTGTTCAGGTTGCGAGAGTGGATCTTGGAGAGCTTTACTCATGAGATTTCGCACCTCGTCAATCTTATCAGAATTGGTGTTCGATGAATTGTCCCAGATAACTTGATGTGTAAAGATATCTGGATCGAGCCATATCACCTTGAAAGTACCGAGAATGCATGTCGTCAGTTCACTGCACCCTCAAGTAGAAATTCGCCCTACCTCATCTGGCTGTGGATCAAGAAATGGAGGTGCGGGCCGAAGAAAGAATGGCTCCAAGGATTGCGGTTGGAAATCCTTTATACGACTCTCGATCTGCTGTGGCGATAGGGCATCCGGAGTACTGTGAGGTGCCACAAACCATTGATCAGCGTTCGGGCCAGACGAAGGAAGCCTTCAGAACTGTAGAATAGTTACCTTTGTTTCCTTGCAGGCCCCGTGATGAAGTCATCAATGGGATCAGGAATCGATGGGTTCAGACCTGCTCGCCGGAATGGCGACGTTTGTGGCAGACGCTCCAGGTAGGCCCTCTTGAGAGGACCGACATCGATCGTGGTGGCCTTCGACTTGGATCGCTCCACCGCGGCTGCTTTCAACTCCTTTGTACTCTTCTTGCTTACCTGTATACGAACAGTTTATCAATTATTCTATTTTCAATTTTTATGTCGTTTAAAAATAATCGTAATTATATTTGTATAATATTATAATTACATTTTTATAATATTATTTTCTTCTTCGCAAGTCTTTTTTAAAAAAGAAAAGAATCATATTGAACTTTCCTTATTGAAAATAAATTAGACTTTCGAAATTTGTTGAATTGTTTTTGGATTTTTGCACTGTTTGTTTTGAATTATATAAATTTTTTGATTTATGTTTTTTACCTCTTTGGGCGAGGTGAGCAGGGCGTGCAGGAAGTGACGCTCTGCAGCTGCGGCCTTGGAATCGGTCCCCTCCTTCTGTGCTGCGGCGATGAAGCACGGCAGGAAGGGATTTGCCACCACAGCGGCATTGACGCCTGGTGGGAGGGATTGACCCCCGCCGCCAGCCGCCTGAGGAGGCTGAGAGGGATCCGTCGAAGATGAAGAAGAAGAGGAAGAAGTAGAGGAGATGGGACAGTAGAGATCATAGAGGATGTAGTAGGCGGCGATCTTGGCCGGGAGGGAGATGAGGTCGTCCTTGATCATGAGGTACAGCGTGCAGCCGGCCTTGAATTGATCGGTCTTGTGGAAGGCCTTTTGAAATCGGGCCGCCGCGGCCTCCAGTGGCTTATCATCCTGCTGCACCACATCGAGCAGCGTCGAGAGCTCGTCCATCGACGCTGCCAGCCCCTCCATGAATTAATTTCCTATATTTTGTCACCCAAGACCTCCTTGATTTTAAATCTATCTTCAAAAATTAACGACCACCCAAGATGCCTGGTGACGAAGAAATATCTTTTCTCTCAAATTTTCTCAAGGATCTTTTCGAAAAATTTCAAAATAGAAAAAACAATTTGGGAAACAACAAAAATTTTGAAATTCTAAAACGAGTTTGGGAAAAAACGGCTTTGCTGACGTGGTCTGGAGCGACAATCGGCCAGTTGTAGATCTGCTGCCGATTTTTCCTTTGCGCGGGGGAGAAGGAAGTAATGGCCCTCACCTTCACTCTTAGTAGCGCTCCCAAGAACGGTACAATCTTTGTTTGCATATAAATTCCTATCAAACCACCAATTCTTGTAGAGCAATTTTGAAAATTAATTAATTTGTTTTTTAAATTGATCCTGCATTTGTTATGTTAATCTTTTTCAAAATCTCTATTCAAGATTGTCATTAATGTTAACAATCTCTATTCTACCTACAGGAGCTCTCTTGAGCGAGAGCGGGCTGCCGTGGGGATGCATCGTGCAACCCTTTGTCTCGCTATCGCGCGCGACGGCTGCGCAGCAGGGCGCCTCTGCTACAGGCCAGGCTGGTGCTGATGGTTCAGGTTCGGGCGTCGAGGGAGCGACGTCGCCCGGCGGCCCGTCTGGCGGCGGCCACCCGCTGAGCAGCCAGCGGGTGCTAGCGGAGGAGGTGGCGCGGTGCGGATCGTGCTTCGCGTACATCAACAGCTACGCCAGGTTCGCACGCGGCAAGTGGTGGTGTCCTCTGTGCCATAACGACAATCCGTTGCCCAACCGCTACGCCACCAGCAAGGTCAGGAGCCTGCCCGAGCTTCAGAAGGGACTCCTCGAGTTCGACGTCGCTGGTGCGCTCAATGGGCTGGCTTCTGTCTCGCTTACCATGCACCATGGCGAAAGAAGAAGTGTAACCTGATCTTTCCTTCATCTGTATTCACACAGACAATGACGCACCTCCTACTCAGCCAGTATTCGTCGCCATGGTGGACCTAACTGGTAAGCGTTGAGGACGTTGAGCGTTGATTCATCCTGTGATCATCTAACTCTACTGCTATGTAGGCACTCCTGAAGCCTTGGAAACAATCAAAACTGGTCTAGCGGCAGCAATTCAAGGTATGCTCAATGCTGAGACATAATCTGTGGGCACAGGCTAACTTCCTCTCGGTGTAGCCCTTCCGCCCTTAGCGCTGTTTGGCCTTGTTACTTTCTCCGATCGGCTTGGCGTGTATGACTTGCGCAGCCCCATCCCTCACATCAAGCATATCGCTATCCCTGAAATGGGGGATTGCAGTCTCGGTCTCGAAGAGCTTGTGCCTCTCTCCAATTCTCTTGTTGAGGTTAGCAGCCCTTAACTGCAAGTTGTTAAGCCTACTGAGCATGGATCAACTCATTCTTGGTCTTGTCAGATCTCCAGCTTCTCTGAACACATTACCGTGGCCATAGAAGGACTTAAGAGTCTCCAGCAAAATTCTCTTACTCAGGCCACCCCACGCCGTGGCTTTGGAACTGCCATACGTTCGGTCATCGACTTCTTCAGCATTTTTGAGGATAGCCTTAAGAACGGTATGCACTATGCATCGCCCTAAGTCATGAATATTGTTCTCTAACTTTCAACTGTGATGTGTATAGTTCGTTTGATGACCTTCCTGTGCGGCATTCCTAACCATGGTGACGGAAAGTGGGATGAGGGCGGTAACCGCTTTTCGCAGCCTTCTTTCTATCACGATCAGGTGCCTGGTTTCTACTCATTGACGAATTCTCACTCTCTAACAATGACCTCTTATTGATTGAACAGGCTAAACGAGCAGCTGAGGTGGGGCTGTGCGTCGATCTGTTTGTAGTCACCAATGCTGTAGTGGGCCTTCCCGTACTCAGGTCCCTTACTGAACTTACAGGTGGCAACATTCAAGTGTATGAAGAACCCGAGGGGGCAACACTTCCGCAAGATCTGTATTAGCCACTCCCTTTGATGTCTGCCGATACATCATAGTGAATGCTGTGCTGGATTTATGCAGATATCGGCAATTCACCCACCCTCAGGCCTCCAACGGCTTATTTAGACTCCGTACATCAAGAGAGCTTAAGACAGTCAATGCCTACGGACATTTCTTCTCCGACCCCAAATACGACAACTTGTTCCATGTGCAGGGGTGCGACGAGTACAAGTGTTTTGCTTTCGACCTTGATTTCAGCTCAGCTAGTGACCATGCTTCTACGTATGTTTCTGCTTCTTTTTTCCTTGGACATCAACTCACACTTTCTTGCCATGTAGTAAGAACCCACCAACGATACAGCTTGCTTTCGCCTACACATACATCCCATCAGTTTATGACGAGCAGCGTACTGTAATTAGGCGGCGCTTGCGTCTGCAAACAGTTCAATTGGATGTCGTCAAAGATCGCATCCAGCTCTACCGGGTTGCTGATCCCTCCGCCGTTCTTTGTCTCCTGACACACAAGGTTTGTTCTCAAATGTTTGCGTAGGGTGCCAATTGGCTTACTCAGTGTACATGTTTAGGTTATCCGAGCGTCGCTAGATGATGGATTGCAGGAGGCTCAGCTGCTGCTTAAGGATTGGTTAACCCTGCTGCTCACTAACTACAACGAGCACCTCCGCCAAATCGAGCTCGTCCGCGCTAAGAACAGGGGACAGACACCACCTCCCTACCAGGTGCCTGATTCAAGTTTGCACGAGGGTATTTCTACTAACATGCTGCTTTGTGCTGCGTTTGTCTTCAAGCTGGATGTCGTCTTCGATAAGGCTCCCAATCTCGCCAGGATAGGCAAGCTTGTGTTTGCCCTACTCAAGAGTTCGTTGCTTGACTTCACAATCAACCTTGACAATCTCAACTACGCCCAGTGTCTCTACAGGTACTGCCCTTACGTGCTGCGGTTATTCATCGTTGCATCAGCTCATGTTAGCCTTTATGTATCCAGTGGTCTAGAGCCTCGATTGCTACAGCGGGCCCTTTACCCATCTCTGTCGTCATGGCAAAACCCCAACTCCCCTATGAGTCACGACCTGCCGCTATCTAAAGCGACCATCGTCACTGCTGGTTCTCGCCTCTTCCTCATTGATGGCTACAGCACTATCTGCGTCTTCTATTCGCCCGGTACCTCTTTACTTCTAAACTTGGGTTATGATACCTGGGGCTCATGTGTTAATGTTCAGGAGAAGACGACGGAGTTGTTTTCCCTCCTCCCAAGGGCAGTTTGATGCGTAACACCATCGATACTCTGAGGCAGGAACGGCACATTGCGCCCCGAGTGGTCATGGTCAAGGCGGGCACCCCACAAGAGCGCCTCTTTGAGCAGATGCTCATTGAAGAGGGCACCGAAGGCAGGTCCTACGCGCACTTTATCAACCCCATCGTAGAGACTGTTACGACGCTGTGTCGGTCAGCCTCACTCCAGTGAAACCAATGGTTCGGTCTTGCAGCCTGCTGTACTTGCCATTTTATTCTTGCTCTGCCCACATCAGTACTTCACTTCTTCTCCTTGGGCAGAGAAAGCAGGTAATTCTCGTCCACTTCGAGCACCTTAGAACCCTTACGCTGCCTAGCGAGTCCATCAAGTGTCGCCATCACGTTACGCGGCACCGGGTTCGGAGCATACCTAGTGAACAAGAACAGTGAGAACGGGCACGACATGTACAACAAAGGATTGGTATGTACTGATCGGTCTGGAAGTGTTCAAGGAGGTACTTGATCTGGGGGATGGTCAGTGTGGGGAACACATTGTCGATCATCTCCTCGTCGGTGAAAATGTCCTTGTCCACCACAAGCACGTTGGCCGCCTCCGTAATGTGCAGCAGATATCGCTTGACGGCCTGCGACAGGATCTTCTTGTCGTTCTTGTCCGCCTTCGATACCCATTCCTCAAGCTGCGACAGACCCAGCTTCATCTGTGGGCAAGAGAGAACCTTAGCGAGGAGCTCATCACAAGAAGACAAGAGCTGAGCGTGCACACCTGGAAGCCCGAGCCACAAGAGCAGAGATCCTCCTGGCTCAGTAGAGTGTTGAAGAGCCTGCCAGTACAAGAAAGTGAGCAGACATATTCATGAGAAAACGCGTCTCGACGGGAGTACCGAGTGTTGATGTAGTAGAAGACCTGGCAGAAGAATTGCCGAATGACTGACTCGAACATATTGTACTTGTGCAGCATTTCAATATGCTCGGTTAGGATGTTTGTGAGGCCGGTGCTAGGAAGGGCGTTGCTCTTGTTCTTGGAGCTAGGCTTCGCCCGTCCATCCCTTTGCCCACGTCGATCCTTGCTATTCCAGAAACGCGAGCAAATTCTCAGTGAGGTGTGTAGTTATCAAATAGCAAGCAAGTCCGCCTAAGTACCCAGACATGGGCTGGAGGATGGCCGGCACGATCACATTGTCAATGTGGGCATAGATGTTCTTGAGGAACGTGGAATAGATTTCGAAGATGATCATCTCCAAATTGTGGAAGAAGATGGACACAGGATCATCGTCATCTTCATTGCTCTTAGC
>CDEZ01021664.1:0-15406 GCA_000826365.1 Acanthamoeba royreba | reverse complement strand
GTCGAAGTCGCTGTCAAGCGCTTCATCAAGCAGAGACTCGACGAGAGGCGCATGCTCGAATTCAGAGCCGAAGTGGCATTCCTTTCGGAGCTGCATCATCCGAACATCGTGTTGTTCATCGGAGCATGCATCAAGTCTCCCAACCTGTGCATCGTGACCGAGTTTGTCAAACAAGGATCGCTCAAGGACATCATCGGTGCCACGAGCACGATCAAGCTCACCTGGTTGCGCAAGCTCGAACTCCTGCGCTCGGCCGCTCTCGGCATCGCCTATCTGCATTCTCTCGATCCAGTGATCGTGCATCGCGATGTGAAGCCTTCGAACTTGCTTGTCGATGAGAGCTGGAATGTCAAGGTGGCTGACTTTGGTTTCGCTCGCATCAAAGAGGACAATGCCACGATGACTCGTTGCGGCACTCCCTGCTGGACTGGTATGTCTTCCTTCGCCATGTTGTTGCTTCTTGTTTGATGATGCATGCTAATTTGGGGATGAACAGCACCGGAAGTGATCAGAGGAGAGAAGTATGATGAGAAAGCTGATGTGTACTCGTTCGGCATCATCATGTGGGAAGTGCTCACGAGGAAACCACCGTTCCAAGGTCGCGACTTGATGGGTGTAGCGCTCGGTGTGCTCGAAGGCAAGAGGCCACAGGTGCCCAACGAGTGTGTGCCTGAGTTCAAGAAGCTCATGAAGAAGTGCTGGCATGCCGACCCTTCCAAGCGTCCTTCCATGGACCGTGTCCTTGCTGCTCTCGACGACATCACCCAAGCTGCCCGTCTCTCTCAAGTGGGTCATACCCCGCGTGGAGCGGACCATCTCGTGTAAGACTCTTCTGCTCGCGGAACGAAACGACACCTCTCTACTTTCCATTTTTGTAAAAATAAAATTTGTTTCCGAAACGCATAAAACTTTGTCGAAACTGAAGCGAAATTTGGGTGGGCGGAGGACACAGCACCAAGGAAGAAGGCATCATGCATTCACCACACACTCACGCATCAAAGAGTACACATGAGTTCAACGGACAAACGACAGCAGGAGCGCTTCTACGACCTGGTAGCGAAGGAGCTTCATCAATTCGAGAAGGCGCGCGGCGCGGCTTCGCTTGCATTCCCGGCGCTCAATGACGAACAGTGCGCCATCTTGTACGTACAAGGCATCCGAATAAGTGAAAGGTGAAGTGAGAACTAACTTACCGGTGGTCGTTTTGCTCTCAAGACGTCGATGTGCGGAGGACAGAGGCTTAGGGCCAGTCATGGAATCGAAGGCGGGCCCGGGAAGGCTCATCGTATGGAAGAAGGACATGGCGGCGTCGTTCGATGCAGAAGGACTGCGGGAGCAGAAGGCCGACATCGAGGCCCACTTTGACGCGCAACATGAGTTTCTTCTGTGGGATGCTAGCCAGGGCACGGAAACGCAGCTGCACGCGAAGTGACATCGATGTATACAGCCCGAGTGCAATAATGAAGGAGCGCCTTTGGGAACCTAACCCTGTGAAGGTAAATGTACATGGAATGAAAGTGGTGGAGGAGAAGTACAGTCGCGAAAGGCGTAACGCATGGTCTCACGCACGCGCACCGGTGATTTCTTGGATCTTGGCCTGTATCAGCTTGCGTGGTCCGATAGGAATCCCCATCTGCGCAAGGTCCTCGGTCTCGAGAAGAAGGAAGGCTTCGTAGGTGACTTCCTCCTGAGCGAATATGGTTCCGTATTTGGAGAGGTTCAGACTTGCCAGAACATCGGCGATTTGTGGATCCAGTTGCTCGTGTCCTACCACTGCAAAGCATTTAAGTTGTGATGAAGATCTAGTAGGCTTGGAAATTGCTTACCTATGTTAAGCGCCGAAGGCACAGAGGCGAGTGATGGTGGCGAGGCGACTCGATAGGAATAGCCTCCCCTTGGGGAAAGTGGCGGTTGCGGTTGGTACGCACCTGGTGGCATCAATTGTGTCGTTCGGTCTCGGGGTGCCAGTGACTCGTTGGAAGAGTTCGGCGAGTACGGTGGAGACAAAGTGATGATGTTAGGTTCGGGATTACCGCGTCTTGATGTGCTTCTGATAAACACGTTTTCCTTTTGCTGGGCTTCATACTTGGCAATCATCTAACAAGCAGAAGCAAGCAGGCGTTAGAATCCATGCTCACAATAACGTGAACCAATCAGAAGGACTACCATCTGTTTGTACGCAGCAATAGCGTCAGGAGTAGAAGGGAGGGTCGCAGAGATTGTGTGCTGCCTGTAGTTTCATAGTCAATGGTCAAGCTCACAAGACTAAGTCAAGCTTTGTACGCACCAGTCCCCTTTGACCTCAATGCCGCGCGAGCTCTTATCATCCCGTCCTCCGACTCGCTTGGAGATCTGTCTCTTGACTCGAGAGGTCAACGGTGATGAGGTTACTTCCTTGAAGTATGTCCTGTAAGAACCCTTCTTTCCCCAGCTCTTGTTCTTCTGTACACATATACGTTAGCAGTGAACAATACCAAGAGCGAGGCTGATGAAACCTTTTTCAGCTTATCGCGTTCACCAGTCTCGAATCCTTCTCGTCTGCTCGTGGAAGGGCTGAGCGGTTCTTCAAAGTCGGGAAGCGCAGGCTCGTCGCCCCAGAAGGACTTACCGCACATACCGCAGAAGCGCTGCTGAGTGCCATCGGAAGGTGTCCCGCAATCGGGACAGAAGTTGATCACTTGGGTGCCACTGTGTGCATCAGGAGTGCTGGATACATTCGATGCCGCGATCATCTGTTCGATGGCACCCGGTGTTATTTGAGTGGCGTATCGACCGTGTTGAGTCTGTCGCCAGGTCTGGCGCTTAAGATGTGAGAGGCGCTGTGAGGCGTTCGACGAAGGGTGACCGCAGTTGTCACAGAAGTTGAATGTTGGGTACTCGTAGGTATGGTTGCAGTGTCCGCACATGACAATACGTTTCGATTCCTCCTCAATACTCTGCGCTCGGTGCGGTCTCGCTAGCTCTGTTTCTTGTTCCTGCGACTGCTGTGCTTGTACATCCTTCTGCAACTGGAGAAGCATTGCAGTGATCGAACCGGGCGCAGGGCCCGCTGTTGTAGCAGGCGGTGGCGCCGGCGGCTCCTCAACAGCGCCATATGCCTCGCCGCACATCGGGCACTCTTTGAGGGTCGGGTACATGTATGGATGATCGCATAGTGAGCACTCCACCTGGCGCGGAGCATCCTCCGCCTGCGAGTTAGCTGTCTGTTCCGCATTTCCGTCGCTATAAACTTCGCCGCACATCGGGCACGCCGCGCTGGCACCGATTGTAAACACATGGTCACACAGAGAGCACTGAACCTCACGCGGTCCCTCGTCCGCTGCTGTTGAATTCTCGTCGTGTGCTTCCTCGACCACGTTCTCATTCACATCCGAATACGCCTCGCCGTTGATGTCCGGTGCCGACACGTTCTCGAACTCGGCAGCCTGGAACTCTTGCGCTTCTGGGTGGATTTCCTGGCCTTGCTCAGGTTCACCAAATGGGACCTGAGCCTGTTGCGGAACCGGAGGAGGTGGCAGCGAGAGAGGCGCGAGCAACTCATGCACCATCTCTGAGTATGTCTCCTCTTGCGGCTCAACGCTTGCTTCCTGCACGCTCGGCGCTGCCGGCGGCGGCTGAAGCTTCGTCTTCCAGTCCTGGTGACGACCTCCCGGAGCTCCTCTCGTCGATGCTCCTCCTGTTGCCGTTCATCCCCCACCCGCCTCTGTCAGTAGTCGACCGACACACATCTCATCTGTTCATATCCAAGAAACAAATGTCATCAAGCTAAGGGACGGTCGGTTACACACCATAGTTGGGCGCACCAGATGAAGAGTTTGACGGCGACAAAGAAGATGACGGCGATAAAGATGTCGACGGCGATAACGATGCTGACGATGACGCTGATGAAGACGGTGAGGACGCTGATGACACTGATGACGCTGAAGACGATGTTGGCGGGGACAGCGACTCGAACTTGGCGGTGAGAGCACTGATCTTGGACGGCGCGGTGGTGCCCAGCGCCAGGCCGGAGTGGTTGGTGGGTCCCGGGTAGGTGTAGGCCGGATACTGCACTCCGCCAGCAGCGGCAGAAGAAGACGAAGAAGACGAAGAAGACGCCACTGCACCGATGACCCGTCGGCTCCACGAACTCGGCGGCGACGTCCACGTAGCGGGCTTCCCTGCAGGCGACGTCGCGGAAGGATGAAGGTTGCGGCTACTCGAAGATGATGATGAAGAAGAAGTAGAAGATGAAGATGACGAAGAAGAAGAAGAAGAAGAAGGGGGAGTAGGAAGAGGACCTCGGGGTCGAGCGTGTCCTCTTTGGGAGGCGGGATGTCGGGCGCCGCCACGCCCAGAGGCGGCGCTACTTGGTGTGGTTGTCGTGGTTGTCATCCCTGGCGGAGATGTATCCATTTTTAATGAATAATGATTTTTCAAATATAAAAAATAGTGAATAACTAAAAACCAAAATGTAAATATGTTGGGGATTTATATTATAACGATTTGAATGTTAAGTATTTAATTAATCTTCACTCCAGTGTCTTGCTGACGAGGGCCGTTTTTTTGATTTTCGGAAAGAGAGAAGCGCGAAGACGACACAGAGAGTCAGCACAGAGAGCTCAGAAGGAGACGGTGCGGTTGCTGCACATACGACGCTTCGATCTTTCCAGTTTGTCGTTTTCGTTCTTTTCTTTATATGCCTGGTTCTTGTCGACATAAGCTGGAGAATGCAAAGAATGTTGGTCATGTTTCCTCGTTGGGCGTGCTATGAGCTCCCCTGTAGATTTCCGTCTCCAAGTAGACAGGACGCCATGGACACACAACATGTTTGCGCAGCACCTCACTTCTTCTCTTTTACTTGCAGTAGACTGAAGGTGGTCTGAGAGAAATGACAAGAAAACCTCACATGTGGTTTTTGGTAATGCTCAAGCTTGGTATGATTGGTATCCAGGGAAAGTCAGAATAGGGAAAACATCTCCAAACATGTTCCACCTGTTGTCCTATTTCTTTTTTCTTTTTTTGTAATTTCCTTGCTCAGGCCAACTAGATCCAGCATCCCAGGAGTCAGGAGCTTCCTCTTGAGAGTGAAAAGGCCACAGAGTAGGAGAGAGCATTGAGGAAGAGGAAGAGAGGAAGGAGGAGGTTGAGTGTGTGTGTGAAGCAAGGAGAAGGATCAACAACTAGGATGTACGCACACGAGGAGGGTGATGTAGGCCCAAACCTGATCCAGGATGAGAAGCTGGATCCTGAGGCGGAGAGGGCGCGTATCGTCCAGGTCAATTCCTTCCACATCAGGGTGAGTGTCTCCCTTGTCGGCCCTTTAAGATGGCCACACCACTCTTACTCTTCTAGCAGACCTTCACCAACTGGGCCAACTTCATCCTTGCTCAGCGCGGGATGAGGATCGACGACGTCATAACTGATATGTCCAACGGTACGGCCAACTTAACTTCACTTCGACAGGGTTGTTCCTTACCCTACCTCGCCTGGGCTGTTCGTTGTGTTGGTGACAGGCATAGCGCTTCTTAACATGGCTGAGTTGTTGACGCACCGGACAGCGGGCTTCTACACGAAGCAGTACGTTCAGTGTCTTTTCTCTTCCTCCCTGCTGTGTTTGGCGCGTGTACATGGAGAATGCAACAACAGAGAGTGAGCATCCACCATTCCTTCTCCTATGCTATCGCACCAGGCCAAAGCTGATGGCCCAGAAGATAGAGAACGTGGACATTGCTCTTAAGCTTCTCCAGGAGGACGGGTGTCCTGTAAATGTTGATGTGCAAGGTACGACGTACCATCATCTACGAGCTTGGGGATTCAACTGCAACTGACATCGATGGCCTTGCCTTGTAGGTGTGGTGGACGGAGAACCAAAGACGATTCTAGGGCTACTCTGGATCATGGTGAAGAAGTATCAGCTGAGCGATTCTCCCCGAGCGTTCAGATCCTCCTCGGTGAGCTCCACCCAGCCACCAGCCGCGCAGGCGCAGCCGCCAGCCCAACCGCCGGTTAAAGTGAAACCGGATCTTACGGAAGAAAAGCCAAGGAACCCAGCATCGCCCCAGCTCTCGAGACGACTAGAGCGGCGGCCTTCTATGGAGGTGCGGAGTCAGAAACATCACATGAATGACGATCATATTGAGCTTACCACTCGTTCATTTGCAGATGATGATGAAATTGAAGGAGAAGGAGAAGACACTCGCATTGAAGGAGGAGGAGATCAAGAAGATGCACGAGAGGCTTGAGCAGATGAAGCTTGAAGTCCGGAAGTACGTATCTCTCCGGTTTCGGTTGGATCTTCATTGATGGCTGACCAATCTGATATAGAACCACACAAGAAGAGATGGAGAGGCTCGAACGAGAACAGCAAAGGCTGAAAATGGAAGAGGAGGAGCTGCTCAAGAGAAAGAGGAAGGAGGAGGAGGAACTGGCAGAGTTGACGAGACAACAGGATCTCAAGAAGAGATTGGAGGCGCTCAACCAACTGACTGATTCTCAGAGAACCAGAGCTGAGTACCATCAGTCTTCAAAGTTAGTGGAAGTTAGATAGGAGTGATCTGATTTGTTCACAACAGGGATCTGCTGCGACAACAGCAACAGAAGAGGGAAGAGCATGTTGCTGCGCAGAGAGCTGAACGGGAGGCAACAGCCGGGAGAGGCAGGGATGGAGACCTTGCCACATCCAAGGTCGCTGAGGGCTCAGTCTTCGATGTAACAGAGGCCGACAGTGAGCAGTGTACGTGCTGCCTCTAAGTATTCGTTCAATCAACGTCTGCTAACTGACTGTTCTCCTCAGCCACGCAATTTTGTCCCATGTGCGAGAAACTCCTATGCGGCACGATCGTCCTGGTGGACAAGCAGTTCCTGTACCACATTGGTACTCCCCTCGACTCACACCCACTTTTTCCGATTGACGTTAACCCAACCATGGTTGCGAATGAATGCAGAGTGCTTCGTTTGTACCAAGTGCAGGGCCAGCTTTGATCGGTACTATTGGGAGTACGATGGGAGTCCTCTCTGCTTCGATCATTACCTGGAGGCCGCAGGGCACGTGTGCGGCAAATGCAAAGACCTCATCCGGGTGATCACCTCTCTCATGAGCTCATTCACTGTCGGTTCTCCTTGCTGATGATCAATGTCCATCGGGCACAGGACCGCGTCGTGCTGGCTGCAAACAAGCAGTTTCACACAGACTGCTTCGTCTGTACAACTTGCTCGTGTTCGTTCGCTGAGACCTATTACATGCATGAGGATAAGCCCTACTGCAAGAAGGACTACTTCCGCGCGATGAACTTGCTGTGCGCCAAGGTACTCTTCTCTCTCACTGCACTCTACCACACCCCATGCTTAATTCCAGAGTGGGATGGAATCCCGTAGTGCGATGAATGCGTGGGTACGGGCGACAAGGCGGCCTTGGGCAAAGTCTGGCACAAGGTACCTCATCTGCTGATGATGCCTTTCACTGTGCAACTGCTTGGCTGGGACAAGTGTTCATGAGCGTTGGCTTTTCAGGATTGCTTCGTGTGCTGGGAATGCAACGAGGCCTTTGGTCCGCAGGGCTTCTTCAACTACAAGGGCCGACCCTACTGCTCCAATCACTTCAAGGCTCTTGCTGGCTGACCTTTTCACACAACCCTCCACCTACGCCTCCTCCTCTTCCAATTCTAATGCGTATGTTTGTGTGCGTGTCGTGTACATTACTGGTGAATGAATGCAATCAAGTCCTGATGTCACCATCAACATTAACTCCACTATGCCATGCTGCTTCTGATGTGCAAGAAAAGGAAGAATGTACAATTTATTCATTCAACTTCAAAGCAGCCAGCATGGCAGCCAAAGCTTCTTCAGGCCCAGATCCCTCAGTGAGAGCCAAGTCGAAGAGCACAGCACCCAGCTGGTTCTCACGCTTGTTGTTGTAGAGGCCGACATGCTTCCACGAGACGTCTTTGTGCAGTATCCCATGCTGTGCAAGCGTTCTGACAGCCACCATAGCTACATGCTGAACCTCTGCACGTTGCCTATCATCTTCGTCGCAAGGTCGCACATAGGGCATGATGAGCACCGATTCGCCTGCGAGTGTCTGTACTCAAACAGGCTGGTTCCATACGTGGCGCCAAAGGTGTGCCTCGTGCTCCAACATTGCAGAGTCCTTCGTTTGGGAGAACTTGATGACACAGCAGGCTCCATGAGTCGATGTGGCAAGCCAGACATGCCCGTGAGCTCCTCCTCGTAGATCCGCCAGCATGATGAAGTTCTTTGCCCGGCCGCTTGGGAACTTGGAAAAGTCCACACAAAAGCTGGATGGAAGAGTGGCCCAGTACCATGCATCTTCCTTCATGAAGATGTATTCACGTTCCACGTCCTGTGTTATACATCATTCACCTTCAGACATGGAAGGCACCATTGCATGTTGAGGGTCTTATTACCACGAGTTTGATGTGAGCACATGGTGAGGAAACCATCTTGTGAAGCACAGATACCAACACTTGCACTAGTTCAGGCTCATCCCACTGCTAGACCTTGCTTGCAAAGACAGTGCACTTGGCTAGTGATGGTGGCATGTCTGTGTCTTCCTTCACCTGCTCGATCTCTGACACTTGGCTGTGCCAGTCAGAAACACCTGGAAGTTCAACATTCAGTGGGTCTGGATTGTGCACGCTCAGCTCCATACACTGGGCCACCTCATGTGCACCCTGAAACCAGAATAGGCACCACTGTTGATATGTACTGATGATGCCAAATGCCCACTTGGTGCCATGGAACAATAGCAGTCACTTGAGGTAGTCCAGCATCTCTTCAGCCATGAGCTTATCCTAAAGGATATGCTGAAGTGTTTTTCAGAGCTTTGTGCTCCTCTGTGAGGCAAGCTAAATCCTCTTCATTCTGTATAGCTTCCACCTTTCTTCTCTCACATTCTCAAACCAGTTGTGGACCTCCTCTTGCATCCACTGTTCAAGAGGCTTATCAGGCACTGCCTTCATGATGCAGGCATGAGTAGACATCTGCACCACATCCAAACAAGGAGATGATATTAATAAAGTATGCTTTTTATTGTGTTTAGCTGTGGTTCTGTTGTGTACTATAATTTGATATAAGAGCAATAAAGAGAGGTCTTTTGTTCGTTTCTTGTAATAGAATGTTTTCCAGTTCACAGTGTCACAAATTAAAAAGCTGTCGTTTTGAAACACATTTGGAGCAGTTGAAATCACTTATTTACTGTCGACTAACTACCAATCGCACGACAGCTTACGAACCGGCGAAGAAGTGGCCTACGTAGGCTGCTCAGCGTCAACCTGCCTGCGCAGCTAGTACCTGGTTGTGGTGTGCCATTACTAAAAGCTAAGTTAGGCTTGCATGGAACTTTGTGGATTGGCCATCCCACGGTTCATAGATCTCCGATGAACTCCGACTTCTAATGACTGGATCGCAGAGGAGGCAGCAGAGCTACACGCCGAGGCTATTAGTGTTTAGGAACGATCTCATTGGTGTAAGGCACTGCATCAATGTGCGATGATTCGCGGTTATTCTCACGACCTACATGCGACGCTCCCGGAGCTTAACAGGAGTGATCATCATTGGAATCTATTAGGATCATGCGACCAATTGCAGCTGCGTAACCGAAAACAGCAACCACCGACACGAGCCTGTACCGTAACGGGCCTAACCAAGCTTTAAAGCCTCGTGTCTGGTTTGTTTTTCTACACTCCTGCACCCTAAGCCAAAGTCGTTGTAGACCACCTACCATGCGTGCCATCCTCCCGCTTGCCGTCTTTCTGTCGGTGATCGCCCTCGCGTTCCTGAGCTCCTGTGCAGTGGCCCAGTCGAGCTTCCCCATGCGGTATGGCCTGACCTCCTTCACGCTGTACAACCTCAACCAGTCGGCCTACTGCAACATGAACAAAACCCTGAGCCCCAAGATCCCGCTCACCTGCGGCAGCCCCTCCACCACGGCTCAGCTGTGGTTCATCAACGGCGATGCGAACGACGTGATGGGCCAGTGCTACGCCGTGTCGCCTACCTACCCCGCCTGGCTCGAGCCGGACGGTGACGGCGACTATATCCACTGGTGCCAACCCTACAACAGGTCCTTCTCAGGTTATGGCCAGGACGGCGATATCTTCTGCAGTTACATCTGGGACGATCCCCCCTACGTGAGCTGGATGCAGTTCGTCAAGTACGACGGCTACGTGCTGTCCACCAACTACATCTACCCCTCCATCGACATCTTCAGGATCAGGAACGCCCTCACTGGCAAGTACTGCACAGGTGATCCCTTGGGGTTCCACTGCAACATCACCGGCACCGCCCAAGCCCACAGCTTCACGGCCCTCTTCCACCAGGACGGCGACTACAACGGTTCCGCCACCAGCGAGGGATGTGATGCCTACTAAGCAGTCGTTTTCTTCCGGAACAGAAATAACAAGAGCCCTTGTTAGGCATCACGTACTTCTCACTGATCGTCCGTATCACTTCCCAAGTTGTTACATTGTGAACTTCTGGATGTCGGTGGGTAGTTCGGCCATATGTTGTTTTCAAGTACTCTTCTTTGGCACTTGGACTTCACTTGGAAACAGAAGATGAGCTTTTCTGGGACTTCAGTCGTGGGTTGAGCAAATCCATCTGGTTTGTAGCAGGGTGTGAGTAGAGAGGATGTGGTACAGGAACAGCTTTGTCCCCACCAGGACGATCGTGCCACATAGGTGAGTACCTTTGCGCACAGCCCTAACCACCACATCCTGGACGAATCTGTCCCATAATTTATGTGTGTGGACAGATAGAGCGCTCAAATGAAAGGCCAGCGGAGCTTGTGTGGCCGGGTGCGGGTGCTTGAGTCAGTGTGTTACTTCGGATTTTTAATTCAATTGGTAGAATGCTGGCTTTGCGTGCTAGACGTAGCGGGATCGAAACCCGCAAGATCATACAACATACGACGCTGCCACCCACCTTTTTGGACTGGTGGAGATGGTAGACACCTACCTGCACAAGGCCGAGCCTCATCAAGCCCACTCGCGCCAAGGGAGTCACCATGCCTCAGGATGATGGGAGGAGGTCATCTCTTGAGGAAAGAAGAAAATGAAGAAACAAGATAGGAGGTAAGTAACGGATATAAAGGAAGGACAGCCAAGTGGCTTACCTGGACTCTTGAATGCCAACAAAGGCACGAGCATGAGGCATGATGTAGCCTGAGCCACAGACAAGTACCAGCTCTGATGGATCGCTCTGTGCAGCAAGGCGTGTGGCTAGAGCGAGTGTGCTGTCAACATCTGAGAGAGAGAAGCAAGAACAATTGAGATGGATTGCAGAGTAAGAGTGTGTGACACGAAGATGGACACCTGTGACCGAGGAATGAAGGAGAGAAGTGTTGCTGACTGTGGTATACATCTCTTGGAGCTTCTTGACAGCTACGGCTCGGAAGTCATTCGACTTGTGGATGATGGCGGGTAAGTCATGGAGTGAGTGCAGATCGGAAAGACTCGGCAGACGTACTTGTACAAAGTGGATCCTGTCTGAGCCTACCTTGGAGGCAATGACCTTCAAGCAAGAGAGGACATCTTTGTCTCGAGATACTGCATAGACCAGTCTGCAATGGGAAACAAATGATGAGCAGCTCATCCACATAAAGAGAGAGAGAGAGAAACGAATGCACACCGGACTTGTTTCTCAGGAAGCTCCTTGGCTGCTCGATCAAACAGGCCAGCTAGAGCTGAAGGATTGTGTCCTACATCAAGGATCATCATTACCTGTTTTTCGTCACCGTGATCTGTGAGTGTTGGCACCCAGTGCTTCTCCCATCTGCACGGAGGCCTGATGAGAAGGGATTGAAGAAGAGACGTCGGATCGAACGAAAGCAGTTGATGGATCCTCTGGAGCTTGTTGAACTTGGTGGAAGCGACTTGCTCAAGAAGCAGAAGAGAAAAGAGAGCAAGCCTGGAGTTGAGATATTCAGTGTCATCCATGGCTGCAGGCAGTCCCAAGGAAGTGGCCTCGGAGTCAAAACATGAAGACGCCTCTTCAAAGCTCAGCAAGGTGCAGCCCACCGAGCTGCTGTATGAAGTGGCAATGGCAGAGGGCACAGAAGGGCCAATGAGTGCGTGCCTGCCTTGTTTGAAAATGCCCACTTTCTTCTCAGCTATCGCCTCCACTGTGTCCCCAAGAAAGCGTGTGTGGTCAAGGGCTGAAGTGAAGATCACACAAAGATATCGGTAAGGAGTACAACAGAGATGATAAGAGGCAAGACCTTGCCTATAGAAGTGATAACACTCACGTCAGCATTCAGGATATTCGTAGCGTCATGGCTACCACCACAGCCAACCTGCATAGGAGAAGAATGAGAAGTTGATGAGGCTCAATCACGCATCAAGCAAGGGAGTGGATTCTGTCCGACCTCAATAACAACCACATCACAGTCCTCCTTCTGGAAGAAGAGCAGAGTCATCAAGAAGACCAACTCAAACTCACTGAGCGTAACGCCTTCTTGCTCGCAAAAAGGTGCCACCTTTTGGAGCAGCGCCACGAACTCGGCCTCAGAGGCCATCGATGTCTCTCTACCCTGTAGTACTGAAAGTCGCTCACGGTAGCACGCAAGGTGAGGGCTCACAAAGAGGCCCACCTTGAGACCCATGGTGGCGAGACTCTTGGCAGCCTTGAAGCAAATGCTGCCCTGATGATGATCAGGGAATGGAGGCGGAATGAGTGCTGATCGGACATAAAAAGAAAGGTATCTTAAGAATCTCACCTTGCCATTTGTACCACCCACATGAAGAATGGGGACGGACTCACAGAAGTCAGGAAGAAGACCGAGCCGGTGGGCCACTCTGGCCACGTTGTCCAGGGCTTCCTGCTGGGGTGCCGCCAAGCCCTCTGCGCGTATCCTTGTGTTGAGGTTGCGCAGAAACCGGAGGTGCGACTCGTACGCGAGTCGCTCCGCGCCTGCCGCCTGGTGTGGGAACCCCTCGGGAAGGGGCGGTAGTTGATAGAGTTGTGAGAAAGCAGAACGACTGCACATGTCTGCGACTGGCCACCGCCAGGGTTCTTTGTGTAAACGAAGAAGCCTTTCTTTTACACAAAATGAAATAAATCGTGGAATCTCCGAGTCAGAGCCTGACGTGGCAGGCGCTGCCGAAGGGCACGGGCCCATCAAGAGTGGCAAGCAGCAACCTGTACACAGCCTGTCTCAAACATTGTACAATACCAAGACCTGCTGAGCAGGGACACCACTGCAGTTCAGGACACTTCCAATCCTCCCCAATGTCGTGATGGGCAGACACAGCTTTCAAAGAAAAAGGAATTTCCCTTTTTTCCCTTTTGCCTCACTGGAATTGGAATAATTTACGAGGAATGCTGAGAATGCGTAAAGAATTCTAAGGAGAAACATTTTTCTTTTTCTTTTCTTCAGAATATTCCTTTCTTTTTCCGACAGTCTTCTTTTTTTGGAGGATTTCTTGCAATCATCATCACACACGGCATCTTTGAGAGGAAGGATCGAGCCCCAAGTCATTCATCATCGACGTCCAATTAATTAATCGATTCCAATTGTTTGCCTACGTAGACATGTCGTCGTCGATCCTTGTGGCTCCTGCCGCGGGGGCCAATGGCGATGCAGCCGGCCTGTCCCATGCTGCGGGGGTGAAGCAGGAAATGAGCGCATCGATGGCGGCAGCGGGTAATGCTGCGGTGCCCTCGAAGAAGCGGAAGCGTAACACGAGGAAGCAGAAGAAGAAGAAAAAGAAGACCAAGCAGCCACGACTCGTCCCGGTCAAGCGCGAGGAGGACGTCTCTTCCAAGGGCAGCAGCAGCGGCGGCGGCGGCGGATCGGCGGCGGCCGGCGGTGATGATTTGAGCGAAGCTATAGTGTACGTGTCGTACCGTCCTCAAGATGAAGATGACTTGGCAGCCTTCTCGCAGTTCCAGGAGGTGTTCGCCAAGTTCGCGGCGCCGGAGGAGCTGTGCATGAGCCGCGAGGAGCGGGAGCTGCAGGAGAGGCTGAAGAAGGAGGAAGAGGAAGAGGCGGCGAGGAAGGCGGAAGAAGGGGAGAAGGAAGGCGATGAGGACGAGAATGGCGAGCCGAAGATGTCGAAGAGGGAGAAGAAGAAGCAGAAGCGACTGTCGGTGGCGGTGCTCAAGCAGCTCGTGGCGCGGCCGGAGGTGGTCGAGGTGTGGGACGTGACGGCATCGGATCCGGCGCTGCTGGTGTGGCTCAAGTCCTACCGCAACACGGTGCACGTGCCGCGACACTGGTGCCAGAAGCGCAAGTACCTCCAGGGCAAGCGCGGTATCGCCAAGCCGCCGTTCGAGCTGCCCGAGTTCATCGCGGCGACGGGCATCACGCGCATCAGGCAGGCGCTGCAGGAGGAGGACGAGAAGAAGAAGCTCAAGCAGAAGCAGCGCGAGCGGATGCAGCCTAAGATGGGTAAGCTCGACATTGACTACCAGGTGCTGCATGACGCGTTCTTCCGTCATCAGACCAAGCCCAAGCTCTCACAGCATGGCGACACCTACTACGAGGGCAAGGAGTTCGAGATCCACCTCAAGGAGAAGCGTCCCGGCATTCTTTCCGCTGACCTCAAGGAGGCCCTGGGTATGCCTGAGGGTGCGCCGCCTCCGTGGCTCATCAACATGCAGCGCTATGGCCCGCCGCCTTCCTATCCTAACCTAAAGATACCCGGACTCAACGCACCCATCCCGCTCGGCGCTTCGTTCGGCTACCACCCCGGTGGATGGGGCAAGCCGCCCGTCGATCGCGACGGCAAGCCACTCTACGGCGACGTGTTCGGCGTGGTCTCACTTCTGCAGCAGGAGGCCGCAGCGCCCATCGACAGGAAACACTGGGGCGAGCTCGAAGAAGAGGAGTACGAGAGCGAGGAAGAAGAGGAAGAGGAAGAGGAGGCCGAAGAGGAAGGCGAGGAGGAAGAAGAGGAGCAGGCCCCGCCAGTGCCTCAGCCCGGCGTGCCCGACCAGGCCGGTCTCGTCACGCCGACCGGCATTGTCACGCCGGACCATCTTGTGCTCAGGAAGAAGGATGTCGGCGCTGCTCCCGAGGAGCCACGACAGCTCTTCCAGGTGCTGCAGCAGCGCGAAGCCAAGGTCGGCGGCGCTGCCTTTGGCTCGGCGCACACCTACGTCATCAACGAGGAGAAGGCTGCGCCGAAGCCGGGCAAGGGCGAAGCGGTCAACCTCATCAAGAGTCAGAAGACGAAGGAGGTGGCCATCACGCTCAACCCGAGCGAGCTGGAGGACCTCACCGACGACAAGCTCAAGGAGAAGTACGAAGCTGCCGTCAAGGCCACGGCCGCGCCCGAGCGCGAGGATCTCAGCGACCTCATGGCCGAGCACGCCAAGAAGCGCGCCAAGAAGGATGCCAAGGAGAAGGACAAGAAGAAGTACAAGGAGTTCAAGTTCTAGGCGTCCTGCAATGTCACGTGCAGCC
>CDEZ01021659.1:0-53331 GCA_000826365.1 Acanthamoeba royreba | reverse complement strand
TGCAGGCAGTCGGCGGCTGTCACGTGAACTGTTCCGCAATGAGCGCCGCATTCTTCAGCGCCTTGGTACCTGATCTCATGTGCCACATGCGCAGTATGTCCACCTGGCCTCTCATCTGTTTCAATTGTTGGATCAAGGTGGGCGACATCACACGGTGAGGTTGTTATTCAGCAGTGAAAGCGTCAACTTTTGCTTCGCACACAAGCCATCGGTGCTTGTGTTTGATATTGTACAGCAGGTGCGTACTCCTCCCCTCCAACAAGTGGCGATGAGCATTGGGGCTTTGTTGCGAACTTGGAAGCTCGTACTCACTCAACACGATGACCACCATCATTGTTGGGTGCAGCAGGAGAAACCGGATCCTGAGACACCAGAGGAAGTGTTGCTCTTTTGCAAACATCTCTTTCAGGTATGTATGTGAGTGTCTTTTGAGATACGTTAGTCATCTTGGTGCTTGCTTGACCTGTACATTGAATGATGGTTGGCAGGCACTGGCCTACTGCCACTCGTTGGGCATTGTTCACAGTGATGTGAAACGCAGCAACATGTTGTGGGATTCGCATGGCAAGCGAGGCACACTCATCGACTTTGGAGGCGCGAAAGATGCACGTACGCCAGAGGTACGTTCAGCTGCTTACAGGTCACTTTTAAGTTTGGAAAAACGGTGGTGACCGGGGGAGCAGGAGCTTCAAAAGCGGTTCGTTTGTACGCAAGACTACATGCCGCCTGAAATGGACAACTCAGAGGCTGGGGACATGTGGAGCGCAGGCGTACTCCTCCATAAGCTGGTGCGCAATCCTCCACAGATTGCCTTGTTGATGATGATGATGCATTCACCCTCAACTTCCAGTTACACCATACGGGAGAATGTCAGCAAAAACGCAATGTGAGTCCCGATCATGAGTACTCAATCAACTGCTTGCTCTTTGAAAATATGAGCGTGTCTGATCAGCAGAACAATGCCACACACATCATCAGTGGTAGGGTGATGTGCTCTCTGGTGGGCAAGGGCACCGTGTCGTGTGGCCGCCAGCATCAGGTCACATGTAACTTGCGGTTTGCTGGTGAGCAGTGGGAACAGTTCAACAAAGCTGGCAATGAGATCATATGCCTACTGCTGCAAACTAAACCACATGCCAGTGCACTGCAGAAAAGAGGAAAGTTTCAATAATGAAGGTTTGTAGTCTGGAGTTGTCAAGATAAAAGCAATGACAGTCCCCAATTATGTGATTGTATGAGAATGGCCCCAATCTGGGGCAAGAAAGAGCATGTGCAAGCAAGCGGATGAACTATAGCAGGCTGTAGCTTTCCTCCTCAATCCATGCACCTCATGTTTCCCCACCCTTCAAAAAGATGCCCAAGCATGGCTGCTGCCTGCCTTATCCCATCATTCACACCAGGAGTTCGTGCACCCACCCGTAGCTGGCAGTCATGACTCCGATGTTGGAGGAAGCAAACGACAATGTCAAGGGAGGTGAGTTAGATAAGAAGCTGAACTGGTCACAGAGAGTGAATGAAAAGGCAAAGATAAAGATCCTATTCTATCTTGAGACGAAGCCAAGTTGAAGAGGGTGTGGCTTTCTCTGCGCAGTTGGCATGGAGTGCACTTGAGGCAGGGTAAGCTCATGCGCCCCTACCGCGACCAGCGAAGCCGCCGCGAGCACCGAAGGGCGAAGCAGGACGGCCGACGCCGGAGCCAGGAGCGGGCGAACCAGGGAGACCAGGGAGACGACCCGGGAGACGGCCAGGAAGAGGCGGGGGTCCGTCCTCACGCGTGGGCAGAGGCGGGGGACCCTCGCGCGTGGGCAGAGGCGGGGCATCCTCACGCGTGGGCAGAGGCGGAGCATCTTCACGCGACGGAAGCGCCGGAGGAGCGCCAGCGCTGGAGGCAGGCGCGGGGCGTCCGATGGCGGGCGGAGGAGTGCCAGCACTAGAAGCAGGTGACGGACGGCCGATCGAGGGCGGAGGAACGCCACCGCCAGGCAAAGGCGGACGGGTCAGCGTGCCGGGCGTAGGACGGCCGACGCCAGAGCCAGGGGATGCCAATACGGGCGGAGGAACACCACCACCGGGCGCGGGACGGCCGACGCTGGAGCCGGGGGATGGCAATACGGGCGGAGGAACACCTCCACCGGGCGCGGGAGGACGGCCGATGCCAGAACCGGGAGATGACAAAACCGGTGGAGGAACCCCACCACCGGGCGCGGGAGGACGACCGACGCTGGAGCCGGGGGATGCCAACACGGGCGGAGGAGCGCCGCCACCAGGAACAGGCGGACGAGTCGGAGTGCCAGACCCAGCGGGACGGCCAACGCTGGGCGGCGGGATGGCGATGGTCGGCGGCGCGGCACCACCACCAGGCACGGGCGGGCGCGCAATGGTAGGAGGTGGGGCTCCACCACCGGGTACAGGCGAACGAGTCGGCGCGCCGAGAGTAGGACGGCTGATGCCGGAGCTGGGAGATGACAAAGCAGGCGGAGGAACACCACCACCGGGCTGAGGGCGAGTCAGGGTACGCGTAGGCGGAGCTATAATAGAATCAGTGAGTCAGGGATCACATCCATTCCTTAAGAAGACAACAGCAGCGATGGAGAGACACGTACCGTTGATGCCCTCCATGAAGAACGGAGAGGAGAGGTCGGCATCAGCAGAGAATCCAACGTTGGTCTCAGGCGCGGCATCGAGGAGGCTCGAGGAATCGTTGACAGGCGTTGTCGCGGAGACGGTCCTGAAGGGGGAAGACGTCCCGAATGCGCGCGGCTGAGAGGCAGCCGAGCGGGGCGAGGCACTCACAGCCGGCGCCGCAGCGACCACGGCGGGACGAATGGACGTTCCGGGAGTGGTCGCAGGAGCGGCGGAGAGATTGGTCGGAGCGTAGGCGTCCTTGTTGAGCTTGGTGTACGCTGTACGGGCGCGCTCGAGTTCCTTCTCGAGACGCAACATCTCAGCCTGCCTCTTGAGCTGCTCCTTGCGTGCCTGCATAACGCTGATATCATCAAGAGCCGTCTGCGTAGCAAAAAACAAAAGTGAGTTCAGATATTCATGAGATGGAATTGAACCTAACGAAAGTGGTATACGTACGGCGATCTCCTCAGGCTCGTTGATGGCCTTGCCTGCCATCTTGGCAGCCTCCACGAGGGACTGAGTCGCGGCAGCGACAGCCTTGGAAGCGGCAGCAAGGTTCTTGTGAGAATCCGAGAACGGATCGGACTTGGCGCGCGAGGCGGCCATAAGACGGGCCGTAGCAGCAGCAACCTGCTTGGCGGAGGCAATCAGGATGTCCTCATCGCAGTCGTCCTCCTTCTTGACGAAGCCGTTGGCCGACGAGACGAGATCCTGAGTGGTACCACCGACGGCCTGGGCAGCCGAAATGAGACCGTTGGCCCACGCGGGATCCTTGCGGTAGAAGTGCTTCTTGGTCGGATCCCGGGACTTAGCAATACGCTCGCGCTGAGCAGAAGTGGCGGCCTTGACCAGCGCACCAGTTGCTTCCGTGATGGCGCGAGCGGCGTCGAGGATGGCTGAGTTGATGTCCTCCTCGTTGAGCTGCTCGCCGGGCGACTTGACCTTGCGAGGACGAGCCTCGAGCAGACGCTTGGCCGCATCTTCGATCATCTTGGCAGCCTTCATCAACTCGCGTTCAGCCAAGTTCTCGAGATCATCGCCAGAATCCTCCTCCAGACGGAGACCAGCACCACCGGGCAGACGGCGAGCCGCACCGACCACTTCGAGGATGCGGTCGGCTACGTTCTCGGAGAGAGTCGACATGTTCTTCTGCGATTCGGGGGTGTCCTTGGCCGTCTTGGCAGCGTTGAGCAGAGCCAGCGTGGCCTTGGCGGTACCGCGCACTGCATTGGTGAGATCGTCCTGGACCTTGGGGTCATCGGTGAGCTGCGCAGCACCCTTGGCATCGGCGAGCATCTGCACGATGCCCCTGTTGCATGCCTCAGCAGCGTTGACGAGACCAACGTGGTCGTTCGTGCACGTCGAGACCACGTTACCCGAGCCGGCAGCGACAATACGAGCAGCCTTGACAACCTCCTCAGCGGAGGCATTGCGATTGCCAGGCCACTGGGCATTGTTGAAGTTGGTGAGCTGCGTGTTGATGTCACGCTCGGCCTTCTCGCACTCACGGATACCCTTGGTGGCTTCAGCCGAGGCCGTCTCGGATACACGAGTGAGATCGTTGATGGCGTTGGTAAGAGCAGTGCCCTTCTCCTTGAAGTCGTTCTGCGCGTTGCGGTCGTCGCCGTGGGTCATGGCCTCCTTGCTGGCGAGAACAAAGGCCTGCGAAGCGATGGCGACGGCCTTACCGGCAGTGAGGACGTCCTGCTGCGCGACGAGGTCGCCCAGAAGAGAGGCAACGTTCTTGGTCTCCCTACCCATCTTCTCGATCTGGTCGGCGAAGTCGCGGTAGGTCTTGCCGAGGACTTCCTGCGAGCCAGACGGGTTGGTCGACTTGGTGATGTTGCTCATGCTACCAAGAGCATTCTTGAGACCGGACGAGAGGCCGTGCTGGCAGGTGTCGAGCGACTCACCATGCGCGAGCTCCACTTCGAGCTGACCAGCAGTCGCGGCGGCGAAGAGCGAGGCTGAGTCAAGCTCGGCAATCGCAGCCTGAATGCGCGCCGAAGCGTACTCGGCGTCACGTTCCAGAACGGCACCCTCACGGATCTGAAGATGAGAGATGGAATGGAGTTAAGTACCAAAACACAACAACAAGCACAACAAAGCGTGACGTACGGCATTGAGCAGGTTGCCGATAGCCTGGATGACCTGGCGCTGCTGCTGCGAGAGTAAACCGACCGCGCTCGAGTTCTTAGGATCAGCGGCTACGTTCTTGGCAGCCGAAATGGCATCACGAGCAGCGATAACCACCTCCTTGCCTCCATTGAGGAGCTTCTGCTTGACCTCCTCATCAGCAGCGGAAGTGATGGTCGTGTTGATAGCCACGACGAGCTGCGGGATGACATTGGCCACAACCTGGGTCACTGCACCCACGTTCTCAGGGTCGTTCTTAGCCACGGAGTTGATCTTGCCGATGCCACCGACCAGATCGCGAGTCTGCTTGGTGAGCTCGTCGCCCGCCTGAGCGTAACTCTTCTTGGGACCGCTGGCAGCCTTGCCCAGATTGGCCAGCTGAGATTCGACGGCAGCGATGGCCTCATCGCACTGACGCAGACCCATGACTCCACCCTTGAGCGAGGACACGAGCTCGGTGATGGCGCTGGACACCTGACGAGTAGAGGCAGCGAGGTTCTCCTGCGTCTCCTTGTCGTACGGGTTGGTCGACGAGGCGCGGGTGTTCTGGACCAGAGCAAGCATAGCATCGACCATGTTCTTGGCCAGCTGCAGCTGAGCCTGCTGAGTATCGCTGTCCGACGTAGTGGCGGCGAGGCGCTTGGCGCTCTCCACCACGTTGGGGACGATGGTCGAGGTCTCCTTGGCCGCGGGACCCAGGTTCTCGGGGTTTTCCTTGGCGGCGCCGACAAGCTTGCCGGTGGCGTTGGCGAGATCGCGCGAGAGAGTGATGAGCTCTTCCTTGCACTGCTGGTTGCTGGGACCGCCCACGGGTGCCTCCAGGAGACCGACAGTAGCTGAGATAGCCGCGGCGTCCAAGTCACCGATGGCTCTCTGGATCACCTCGATGGCCTCCTTGCACTCTGTATATCAGAGCGGGAATCGCGTGAGCGAGCGGATAGTGCAATCAACATTCAATGGGACAGAAAGTACCCTTGTGACCGAAGGTAAGAGCCTCAGCGGCCTGAATGACCTGTTTGATGGCGTCGGTGGTGGACTTGGCAGTGACGGCCAGCTGAGCCTGCGCGGAACTGTCCTTAGGCTTGCCGGCAACCACCTTGAGCACCTCAATCATCTTGCCGGTCTCTTCAGCAACAGCGCTGGCGGCGTCGAGCAGCGGCTTGAAGTCCGGACCACCATTGGTCTTGTTGTAGGCCATCAGCGCCTTGAGGCCAGTCTGGAGACTGCTGGTAGCCTGCTGCAGCTTCTCCTCGGCGCCGGGCTCGTGCCTGGCCGAAGACTTGGCGGCGCTGGCCAACTGCTGGGTCACGGCGGCGCACTTCTCGGCCGCGAGAATCAGATCTCTCCTTGCCTTGGCGTCGGCCTCCTTTTGGGCTGCATCCTTGACGGACGAGATGAGGTGGAGCGAGTCACGAGCGACATCCTTGGCACCATCGACGACGTTGCTAACGTCGTGCGGGTCGTCGGCGATCTTCTTGCTGTCCTTGTTCAGCTTCTTCGCCGAGAGCATCACCACCGAGGCGGGATCACCCGAAGAAGCATCCTTGGAAGCATCGACGATCTCAGATACACTATCGGCGGCCTGCTTGGAGTAGGGACCCAGCTTCTCGGGGAAGTTACGGGCCGACGCGACGATACGACCAACACTGTCGGCCAGCGCACGAGCAGCGTCCGTCACCTCCTTGAGATGCATCTGCGAGTTGCCACGGGGAGCAGAGGGATGAACCAAGCGGTCGCTGGCCGCGGTGATGGTCTCCTGGGCCTCCATGAGCTCCTTCTTGCCTGGAATGGCGGCATCAACGGCCTTGAGCAGTTCCTTGATGTCCTCCCTCACATTCTTGACGGAAACCGAGAGCTGCTGATCACGATGGTAGTCATTGGGGTTGGCAGTCACGCCCTTGGCCGTCTGCAGAGCCTCGATGGTGTTATCGGCAAGCTTCTTGCCCGCAATGAGGATTCCCTCGGAGGCCATCGCGTCGGTGGTTTTCGCCGCGGCGTTGTTGGCCGTCTTGAGGATGGGCGGCATGGTGGACGCGGTGAGGTTGGCCGCACCGCCGAGCGCCTTCGGATTGTTGCGAGCAGAGTCGGCAACCTGCGAAATAGCCGCATCGAGCGCCTTGGTGAGAGCAAGCAACTCCTCAGCGAGTTCCTGCAGATCCGCCGTGCTACCCGTGCCGAAGCCGGTGAGCGACTCGAGGGCACCCTTGGAGATTATCTCAGCAGCGGCGTCGCATTCCTCACTACCAGCGCCCATGTTCTCGACAGCGGCGAGGAGTTTGTCGATCTCCTCGTTGGCCACAAGCAGAGACGCGTTAAGATTGTTGTTGAGCTCAGCGTCGGACGGATTGTTCGACACAGCACGACCGGCGTTGATGAGACGCTCGACGGCCGAGGCCACGTTCTTGGCACTGGCCAGGATCTTAACACGGGCCGCACGCTCATCAGTGGTCGAAGCGACAGCCTTGGCCGCGCCGAAGATCTGGCCAGTGGCATTCGTGGTGGCCTTAGCGGGAGCACCCATAGCTTGCGGCGAGACCTTGGCTGATTCGGCGAGATCATCCGCTGACTGACGAAGCTGCTCAGCAGCACGCTTGAGCAGAGCGAGTGCACCATCACGGGTCTGTCCAGGCAGCGCAGCGAAGGTGCCCTCCTGCGCCGACAGCAGAGCGTAGTCGAGATCAGCAGCGGTGGCAGCGAAGCCTTCGAGTGCCTGATCGACTTCCATGTGACCGCCAGACTCCTTGACAGCTATTCATCGATGGCATCAGTAAACGCTGAGGACACACGTTAAAGTAAGGGAGTACCGCTGAGTGCTTCGAGCATCTTCTTGAGCGCTTCGGTGACTTGGGTAGCCGCAGTGTTGAGCGACAGCTTGGATTGCGGATCCTTCAGCTTGGTCACGCACGAGCGGGACACGGCGACAAGACCAGTCGCGGGCCGGGCTAGAGCGGCGGCCGCGTGCATGAGGCGGTTATCATAATCAGGGTTACCTGGTGAGTTCCACGAGTCCTTCACAGCAGCCACAAGCGCGGCAGTGGCTGTACAAATGCACAGAGTAGGTAAGCATCAAGATACATACAAAGTGTGGTGACGGGGAGGACATACGCGACGCAGCCTGTGCGGCACTGTCGCAGAGCGCCGAGAAGGTCTCGGGATCGAGCTGAGTACCGACACCCTTGCAATCGGCGACGAGCGTGGTGGTAGTCGCAGCAACGGCCTTGGACGCCGTACGGAGAGCAGCGAGCGCGGCCTCGCGCGTGGAGATGTCACCCAGGATGTGCTTGGTGGCATCCGCGACGAGGAGGGCGGCGTCACGCATGGCCTTGTGGGCCTGCTTGTCGTTGGGATCGTTGGCGGCGGGCGAAGCCGTGGCAAGCATGTTCTTCACCGCAGCCGTGAGATCAGCCACACCCTTGAACAGGCGATTCTTCTCATCGGGCTCCGAATCGCTAAGGATGGAGCTGTTTGTGAGTGGTCTGGTCAACACCAACACAGCAAGAGTATCACGTACTTGGCCACGGCCTTGGCAGCTTGGATGAGCTGACCCTGAGCGACGGCAACGCTGCGCGAGGCCGTCATGATCAGGTTAGGATTACCCTCCGAAGACATCAGACGGGCGACGGCGTCCTGGATTTCGAACGCAGCGGCGGCCATGGCCTCGCGGTTGGCTTGCGTGCGGCTGCCCGCGCAGAGCGTCGAGTTGACGAGCTGCTGGAGGGCTTCCGTGGCGGCCTTTGCCGCGCGAGCCAGGTCGTTACGCATGTGGGGGTCCCTCACGCCGGCCTGAATGCCCGACACGAGACCACCGCACGAGTCCGTGAGAGCACGGGCGGCATCCACCATGTACTTCTGGCACGTGGGATCCACCGCAACTGGTCGAAGGAGGGTCAAGCAAGCATTCCACAACAAGGCATACAGAGATGAGCGGTACCAGGAGCGACGGCTTCAGCAGTGGCGTTGACCTTGGCGCTGCCAAACTCAACCCTGCGGGCGCCCTCTGCCTGGGCATTACGGGTGCCCGGGTCGGCGCTAGCCGTGGCGGCGGCCGAGGTGTCCATGAGGTCGCGCGCAGCGGCAGCAACGGCGGCGGCTGAGGCAAGCAGCAGGTTCCTTGAGTCCTCATCAGCGTACTTACCCTGGGCCGTAGCGTTGAGCGCAGCCGAGGTGGCCTGCAGCGCTGCGGCAGCTTCCAGCAAGCGAGCTGTATCCCCGTAGTGTCATGTTTAGTTCTTGAGTTGAAGATAGATAGAAAACCAAAGGAAAAGAAAGACTCACCCTTGGAAAGAGCGTTGGGGTTGTCGGCAAGCTCGCCGGCAGCGGACATGAGTTCCTTGAGAGCGTCGGAGACAGCCTTGGCACCATCAAGCAGTGAGACGTCACCACCATTAGCGGCGGCAGCGAGCTTGGCGGCCGAGATGAGGTTGGCCAGGTTGGATGCCAGTCCGGCGGCGTGCTTGTTTAGCTCAGAACGGGGAAGACCGTTTCCGGCATCCCTGATGAGCGCGCCGGCAGCTGCGGCGAGAGCGTTGTTGAGGTTGCACAGCTCTTGGCGAAGCTGCTCGGGAGTCTTGCCTCCGTGCTGACCGATGGGAAGCGGGATGAGGAGATCGTTCATCATGCTCATGATGGCATTGTCGGCATCAACGAGATTGCCCACGCTGCCCAGCATACCGGCGATGCCCGGCGAGAGACCCGGGAACTGTCCGCCGCCACCCATGATGGCGCTGGCGCCCTGATCGCCCCAAGAACCACCGTACTCGCTGGTCGTCACGCTCTGAATGGCCAGACCGTGCACTGTACCGACGTGTTCCTCGGTGGCGCGCTCACCCTCGTCGTCCTCGATGACGACGCCGCCATCCTTACGCTTCTTCAGCAGAATGTCGATGTACCCAGCCAACTGCTGCGAAATGGCTTCGGCGTCAGGCGTACCGACGATGATGTACTCATCACGGTAGTCACCGAAGTCCATGGTGAACGAATTGGGACCGGCGGCCCAGCGCTTGAGATGGATGAGCGGATGCTCCTCCTCAACCTGACGCGTCTCAGGGTGCATGCAGATGATGCTCTCCTTGGTCACACCCAACATGAGCTCTTCGAGTCGCTTCTTACCCTTGGGCTTCCACTTGCCGCGGTAGTAAGTGATACCGTAGGTCTTGAGAGAACGGCAGAGCTGTACGTAACGGTACTTGGCGTTGACCTCGGACATGTTAACCAGCTTCTTCCACTCCTGGACGAGAGGGTCGTAGAGACCCTTGGTGCGGTGGGTCTTGGAGATGAGCTCCTCGATCTTCTTCTCCTTGTAGAACGCCTTCGTGTGCTTGGTCGGATCAAAGTTACCCCAGACAATCTGACACTGCAGCGCACCGAATGCGATCGCTTCATCGCGCGTCACCGGATGATCGCCCTTCACCACGGCTGTGCGCAAGAACAAGAGGTAAGGCGATTGACACTCACCTTTCGTTTCACTGCGAATGTTAGAACGTACATTCGTGGCACTGGACGTAGACCAGGTGCAGCTGCACGGGATCGCTACGGTCGACGCGGTCATCGTCTACGTAGTACTTCTTCTTCAACGTCACCACGGAGTCGTCCTGGAGACCCTGCTCCACGAGCGTCTGTGTGGGATTGAGCCAGCCCTTTGCCTCGGCGCCTGATCAGCACAACCGCGTATGAGCGCCTCATCTCCTTCAAAACAAAAATGACACATCACACGTACTGGGCAGCTTCTTGAGCTGAGAGGGCTTGTCCTTCTTCTTTTTCTTCTTGAGCGTGTCTCCCTCCTTGGGCGGTTGGTCCTCTTCATTGTACTGAAGCGCGAACTCTTCAGGATTCCTGAGACCCATCTTCTTACCGATCATCTCCACGATTTCTGAGACCTACACACACGAACGAACATCAGGTGAGAACCACCGGTGAACCTACCAACCGACCCAACTGTGTTCGCTGCATACCGGTTCGGACTCATCAATCATCACCGTCTTGATGGTCTCATCAAGAAGCTTCACCTTCAATGGCCTGTGCTTCTTCTTGACTTCGATCGTTTCCTACAAATCCAAAACCAAAGAAGAGGTTAGTCCAAGTGTTCACTCAAATCGATCTGAGTGTTGTAGGAAAAAAGAAGGAAGGGGAAAGGTACGCCGGCCTTGATGTCGTAGAAGAGGAGGGTCTTGTCGGGTCTGAGCCAGCGACCATACCGACCAATCTTTTCATCAGGCGGCTGGAACAGACCTGCGCATGAATAACACAAGAGGGAAAGGGGGGAAGATAGGTTAGATCTGATCCTTACTTTGAGAGAGGGGGGTTGATGAACAAATGAATTTGATGAACCGAAAAACGAAAACGATTGAGTTGGATGACCAAAAAAAGAAAACGAACAACAAAATGAAAAGCGAAAGAGAGGGGAGGGGGTACCGTGGTCACGTCCGCCTTCGTTGGTCTTATCCTTGATGTCCCTGAGGGTCTCGGAGACGGACATGGTCTGGGTGAAACGCATGGTCTTCGTCAACCCCGTCGAGGTGAACAAGATCTTCAGTTGGATCGACATCTTGTTGTGTTGTAGGGGGCGCCTGCTCTGAGGTTGATGATGACTCTTTTACAACTAACTATACAAAGAAAAGTATCTGTCTCACCCAAGACCCCTCTACCTCCTCTTTTTAGGGCTGAACAGAAGAGAAGGGTGGCTGAGATAGATTGATGATTGAGTGTGCTTAGGCAACGGCGTCTTTCTCTACACCTAAGTCCGGCGTAATAAAGTCACACCCAATCGGAGTGCGCCGGACTTGAAGTTTCCGCGTTTATTCTATTTCGCGCAAAACTGTTTCCCTCAATTTCCTTGACACTTTGAAATCGCTTTGTATTTCGGAAATATTTTCATAAATATCAAAATTTTGGGAAGGTGGAAATATCTGTTGCGATTTCCACGATGTACAAGATGGCGATGGTTGTGGTTGCCCTTCTGGTGGTCCTGATGGTGCCTCTGGCCCCGGCACAGCAGCTGCCCATCCCGGCGCGCCCCACGGGCATGAGCCGCGGCAATCCTAATGCTCCCATTCACCTCATTGAATTTCTCGATTACCAGTGCCTGCACTGCAAGGGTGCGTACTGTTCATTTTTATTAAAAAAAATGAATGAATCACACATTGATTGAATTTGGTTTAAAAATGGGCGCAGAGGCCTACCCGACCGTGGAGCGGGTGCTGAGCTACTACGGCGACAAGATTTACTACACGGCTCACACCTACCCACTCTGGCTGCACCGCCAGGCGTACACCGTCGCGCAGGTCCTGCACAACCCATTTTCCTAAATATAGAAAAATGAATATTATTCGAGATAAATTACCATTTTTGATTTAATTATATTTAATTTAATTTGTGGGATTGTCTGTTAGTGATCGTGCGGAGTTAAACACTGACAATTCTTCAATGGTGCTGATGGACAATCTAGGCCGCCAAGATCGTGGCTCAGCACGCACCGCAGAGTACGTACTGCTAACTCCTACCACAAGTCTGCACGACTATGGTGTGGTGGGGGTGATAGCGTGTCGGCGAGGCAGAGATGATGATGGTGATGATGAGCGGGAAGATCGGTCTGCTGACTGACATCGGACTGTTGTGACTGATGATGATCTGCGTGCAGATTACTGGAAGTTCCACGACTACCTCTTCGCGCAGCAGGACCAGTTCTCCAATGCCGCGTTCTTCAACAAGACCGCCAATGACCTGTACACATCGTCATCTCATCACGATCGTTTAAGAATCCGTCCTTAAACGCTTTGCCCAAACCTCTAGGTACGGACTGCTTGCCGGCTGGATGCCGTCGTTCGGTGTGTCGAAGCAGCTCTTCTACTCTGAAATCGATGGGTACGCGCTTTATGCAGGAATAGGGTGCCTCAGTCATATTATGTTGATGCAAATGACTGATTCTTCCTCGTACGCTGCAGTGCTGTGATCCCGGGAGTCGTCAACGGCGAGATGCACTTGGGCACCATCCATCAGGTCTATCAGACGCCCACCTTCATTATCAATGGTTTCAAGGCGGAGTCCCTGAGCGAGACCTCGACCTTCTACGACTGGAAGCAACTCATTGATTCGCTTCTCAGCTAGGCGGTGTAGGAAGCCTGCCGCCCCGTTTTGTGTACGATTTGTATGGGACACATTTTGTTTAACTCCATGGGCACGTAGCTCAACTCAATCCTAAGCGGCAGGGAAGGGAGGAAGGGAGTAAGAACATCATGCAACATTGATGGTTTAGTGTGGCAGCCTTTCGCAGAGTGGATGAGTCCCACAACTCACAAATCTAAACCAGCGAAGAGCAACAGTCGATCCAGCGGCTGCCTTTCCAGCGTTGCAATGACATTCATAAGCGATCCCGCTGCACCGACAAAAGAGTAACAAGGTTAGTCTCAGTCCTGGCCACGTAAAATGAAGTGAAGTAGTACTCGTACCTTCAGCGGGTACTGTGGCAAGAAGCTGCTGGAGAGCGGTCGACGCCGGCTCGGTGGTAACCCAACCAACCCAGGATTTGTCCTGATATCTCCATTGCAAACCCACCCCTGCTTTGACACCGTCTTTCCAGGAGAAGCCCATCTGCACGCGTCCAGCGGAGGTGAGTCGCTGCTATACTGGGAGCTATACGCGTGAAGGATATAAATAGTACCACAAAGGACACCACGCTGGCTGCTTTATCGTGCACTACAGCTGGCTGACTGGGGGATAGAGCCGTGAAGAGCGGAGGAGAGGAAAGCAGCCATCTGCGTTCATACAGTGACGCTGAATCAGCAACAAGACTGAAAGGAGGACGCAATAACATACCGCAGTCCCATTCCCTCTCTATCCTCCGTCCGCTCGTTGTCCTTCTTCATCAGCTGGACAAACTCTTGCAGAACCGGCAATGGAAGAGCAAGGATTCGGAGTAACGCCGTCATGTGGCTGGTCGCTTGACGATATGGTGGAGTAGCAACCTGTCGCTGGAAGAACTGCGAGATAACAGCGCACTCTTCCTGCGACAGCTCGGCCGTTCGATCAGGCGGTTTGGGCGCAGCGAAGAGAGCAGTCGTTTCTGTTGCGGTGCATACAGCAATTACTAATACGAAAAATGTAGTTAAGCGCGGCGGTTGTGCTGTACCTTGTTTTCGCTCGGTCTTAGAGTGCAACGCAAGATGAATATGGTTGGCGATAGTAAGAGAGAAGCTTTGCTTATTGGCCGTAAACACAAGCTTGTGTGGTTTCTCAGCTTTCACATCCTGTCATATAAATACAATTAGTACTTAAGCGCTTACACTTATCGTGCAAACATAACGGCCATTACCTCAAAGTTTTCATTTTTCAGGACTGCTCCAGCTTGTCGGTAAAGATATAGAACTGCCATGAACTGGTGTAGAAGCCGCAAAGCGTCCAGGAGCACATCGCGTGTCAACAGACCCTACACGATGCCAGGTCAGAATTGTTGAGCAAAGATCCATTAAGCCGAGTGCATGCATACCGTAGTGGTTGGTTGTCTGCCTTGCTGCGGAAGTGGCAATCGTGGCAGCATGGACGCTACCAAAGGTGAGAGATGCTCACTGCGTCATCTTCTTAGTCTTACAGCTCCCAGCACTCAAGAGAGTCAGGAAAGACGTACTTATAGAAAGCCTGGAAATTGGTGAGCGAGAGAAGCTGATGGCGTCTGTGCATTCCCGTAATACCGGTGGGAATTCCCGCTGTGGCAGAGATGGAAGCATCTATGCGTATGCTTCATTAGTTCACAATTCAGCAGGAAGGCACCATGGTCTAAATCAACGAACCTTCAATGTGCACCAAACGGTTCGGCAAGATGCGCACATCGACGCCAAGCCTATCAACATTAAATCATAAGTTAGTCATTCAAGTAGGAATGAGCACTTCGCATTTTTGTCACGTACATGTTTTTGTAGATGAGACGAACATGTGAGACGCTACGCGGAATCAGAGCAAAATCGTTGGTTAGCAGGCCTCCTACGTCCGATGTGTGCAAGAATGAGTTGATCAAATGCAGAGATGCGTGTGTTCGATAAACGGCCTACAAACGAATGGCGTAAGCGTATCATCCACATAGGGATTCGAGGAAAGGCCAATTACCTCGAGTAGATCTGCCATGCTTCGCCGTGCATTGAGCATGAGCTGGAAGAACGGGGACACCGGCCCAGAATCGAATCTGAATTGAAATAGGATTTTGAGAACAGGATTGAGCTGCCTATATAGTATCTCTCGTACCCACTCCACGCAATTTCAAAGAACCCGTCCTCCGACAGGCTGATCGACAGTTCCCGTTGGCCCTGTTCCGATCGTGCGTGAGTGAAACATCGTTTTACTCATGTAAACGGAAAAGGTACCTCATCGAAGCGCATAGTCAGTTGAGATGGCGTGAACCGGACGAGTTCGAAGTAGCGGATCAAATGCTCATATTGCGTGGGGTTGCCAAGAACTGGGAGTAATGTCAAAACAACACTGATCAAAGATATCGACGTGAGGGGAGTACCCGTCTCAAGGCCATTAGCCACCGCAGTCATCCTAGAAACACAACGCAGGTCGCGCAGGAATATCTTGAGCGTGTCGACCTCCACAATGTGGTCATACTCAAACCTCCATCCTCGTCCAGGCTCATACGTAATGTTGCTCTTCACTGTAACGAAGATGATTGTTACCAACGCTGGACTTTAGGTACTTGAGGAATAAACGCGTACAGTGTGCGGGTTGGGGAGCAGTAATGTATCTGGTAAGAAGGGTGAAAATAGGCCTTGACTCTTCAACGATTACCGCCCATTTGAAGTCACCCAAAAAGCATATACTGCAAATAAAAGAATTAGCAATGTCTTTCTTTCGGGATACGCATAGGTTAGGAACGCACCGCATCTGTGAAACGGGCATCTTGGTATCACTTAGAGGAATACTGAATATAAGATCACCATTAGTGTCCGTTCTGTAGGAGATGTCTTTTCTGTCGTCAAAGAATCGCCGCAGCAGCAGAGAAGTGATAGTTTTTCTGTTCATACAAAGAGAATAGGTGTCAATTACAAAGAACAAGGGCTGAAAAAAACAAGTACACCATACCGACAAGTGCTTATGACCGACGAAAGAAGTGACTGGTAGGGTACAAGCCTATCTCCCGAGCTGATACATTGCTGGTTAATAACTGGAGTCAGCTTAAAGGTACGGTTGCATACTTTGCTGGCTGTGAGGTTGCATTTTTTGGTCGCTTGCTCTCCCCATCGCCCGTCTTTCCTTCTTCGTCTCCTTCCCCTTCGGCGTCATCGAGCTTGCGCTTCGTGGAAGCATGGCCTGGTGGCGTAGTGGGTGAACCTTCCTTCTCTTTACCCTTATCGACCCGTTTCTTGGAGGCCTCGCTTTGCTCCTTCTCTCGTTCCTGTTTGATTTGCCTAGCAATATCGGCAGGAATGCTGGCCTGCTCATGCAGGAAGGATGCTGGCGAGGGTAAGGGAGAAGGAGACATGAGGTGGTAGGGCGAAGGGATGGGAGTAGAAAATGTCGAAAAGGGAGTGTGTGGAGGCATGAAGAGAGATGAAGTGGATGTTGGTAGAGAGGGAATAAGGAAGGGAGCGCTCTTGGAAAGGGCCTCGGCGAGCGCGACCACTTGCTGGATTTGTATAAGGGCCGAGGGCATGACTTTTCTGTATGTACGGTCAAGCCATTAGATGCAGGTCATTAACGAACAAGACTCTCTAGGTCCGTACTTGGTTACTAATAAATAAAACTTTGGTGAGAAGTCCTGTTCATCAATTTCGACGGCCAAGAAGAAGTCAGTAACATCCCGAAATCGTAGGTACAGCGTATTGGCAGGAAAATTGTGCTGCTCTTCTGTTGGGAAGAGTTAGAAAGAATGAATTCAATTGGAATGAGGGGAATCTTACCCTTTTCAGGCTCGGTTGCGGATGGGGGCGCCTTAAGGAGTTCGTGAAAGGCCTCCATGCGAAGTGACTCTGCGGTGGCGATGCGCGAGAAATGATACAGGAGTGCCTACAAAGGAACTTAAGTATAAAGAGGGAGGAATATAATGAAGTGGTCGAACCTTATGTCGCAGTTCCTTCACGATGACGGGAATGGTATTGGGATCCTTGTTAAGCCTCATTTCAAGAGATTGGAACGCCTCTGTATCAGGGGTGAGTGTGAGACCTCGCAATACACAACAGAGGAGGTCGAGCTTACCTCTGTCGATCATTCCAACAGGAGCCTTGAGCAAAAATCGCCCCGATCGGAGGTCGATGGAGATAAAAAGATAATGAGGATTGAACAATCGTATCTTAAGATAAGTTTGCCGTCCTGCCGGTACCACGAAGCATGCAGCGTAATGTCAACGAAAGATCAATAGGGTAACAGAGAGCAGTAGAGTTGACCTTGATTCACGTTGATAAGTCGAACATCATCAGGCAGGAATCCCAACTTGGTGTCTGTAAATAAAGCTTCCTGAAGGCTAAAGAGTAAAGAATAGGAATGGTATTGAACGGCCTGCTGGAACAATTGTTCTAGGTTGAGGCTGGTTGACCTCTGCAAGCCCCACAAGAGAACATACCCCGTGAATCACTGATACGTCACACAATCTTAGGCTAAGCAAAAGCGTACCACAACAAGTTGGATTTCCTCTCCACTCACAGGATTAAAGATTGTGGGTGTATGCAACACGGATAGCTGTCGCTCATCTACCACGATCTGGAGGTAGATGGGCCACCCGGCATCCTGTTCTTCACGCTTGCCCACATACTTCATAGATGCCAGCTCTCTGCCAAACCATAATGGGTCATTTGAATTGGCCACGTGAAGTAGAGAGCTTGCTCACCTCCAGTAATAGATTCGAAGTTCCTTCTCTGGAGTGTAATCTACCTTGACATCGGGAGCCAACCGCCTGCTCAACACTTGCGCCTGGGAGGCAAGCACCCCGATTTGTAGCGGCACACATACCGCATCTGCCAAGAATCGCCTAATGTGAGGAGAGTAGTGGTAATCAAAGACAGGCGCCACATACGCATCATTGTGTAGAGTTCCTCCAGAGGATGGTCGGCACGCGCCATGCGTTGTTGCAACCGATCCCTTAACACGTGCATAAAGCGAGGAGGGAAGAGACTATCCGTATCTTCTTTCGCTCCGGCTTTTGGTTGATACACATGCATTTTAGTACAAATTACTGTTAAGAACTTGTTATCTGAAGGGAGGTACCACCAGATGAAATAAATAATTCGATGTTGAGAACCACCCATGGGTACTTCTTAACTTGATCGGCCTCCGTAGTGAGCTTCGGATCCTCTCCATGCACAGTAAGAGACACCTCAAATTCGTTCTTCACTTTGAGATATACCCTCCCATCCTCTTCACAGAGAAGATCAGAAAACTTTGAGTCGAGGACCAAAAAAGAGCCTGAACATACCAACACGGACAGCAAAATGTGATGGAAGCTGTGAATGAAACAGGCGCATGGATATAATGTCGTTGAGTCGCTTGAGGATCTCCTTTTCCTCGCCTTCGGCGATGGGTGAGGGTGGGATAATGTTCTGATTCAATTTACGAGATTAGTTAGAGTGCCTCACGATGAGGGGCGAGCGCAAACAATGACAAGACGGATACCTTGATGGCCGTGGGCAGTCGAGAATAAGTTCCTGTCGTCAGGACGTCGATGGCAGTTGGAATGTCATAGTTCGGTGCCCTGTACACATACATAAGCATGCTTGATCGGATATGTCCCACAAGGGAGAGATAACATGCGAATGAATGTACCTGGCATCCTTGATCGTCGCCATGAAATTGTAGAGCCTCGCTGCGGCTCCTTCAAGCGACATATCCTGCTCCATCAGGAAGTGCTCTAGGTCCTGTTCCACGGTTAGCACATGACTGCGGTGCGAATCCAGCTAAGACGAGAAAAGCACTGTACCCAGCATGTCTTCACCGCCGGCACATGAGTGCTCCACTTGATGAGCACAAGCAGCTTGATCAACCTGCTACGTGCATTCTGGAAGTAATCCCGCAACGCAATCTTACGATCTCGGTCCGACTTCTCCTCAAGCCTGGAAAAAACATTCATACATAAATCAATACAGTAGATTTGTTTATAAATCAAAATAATTAAATGGTAAACAAACTTGAATTTAATTTAAATACTTTTGAAAATACGTAAATGCCAAATTCGATCCAAGTACGTACCCCTGAACTACCGCAACGAGATCTTTGTAGGACCTCTCGATGACACGATGGATGACCGTGGACAGCTTCACCGTGCGCAGCTCGGGCGGGGGCGGCGGGGCATCGGCCATCTCGCGCTACTCGCTGCCGCTTTCGGGGATGGAATGGGCAGCTGAATGGGGTGGTCGCGCGCAGCGGAAGCAAGGGAGGATGCTCCTTTGAGTGGCCAGACCGGTCGCCCCCCTCTTTTCCCCCTTTCGTGGACGTGCGAGAGATCCCCTTTCCCCCCTTTCCTACTAGTTCTGCTGCCTTGCCCCAGGCGGCAGATCTAATGTGAAAAAGATTTTTCCCACCTACGTCCCGCTTTTCTCTTCCCCTTCTGGGAGAAATGAAAAGGAAAATAATTTCCTCGATAAAAGAAAAGGAAAATATTTTCTTTGTCGAATTCTGTCGACAATTCTCACCGATAGATCTCCGCGCTTTACGTTCGGAATTTGTTGTCTTTGCTCTCTCGTTCACTCCGCAGGCAGCATCACCGCAGTTCATCTTACTCAGGTAAGGGACCCTTGTCCTTTCTTCTCGCTTGCGATGGTACAAATTGAATCTTTAATCCCTGTGTCCGGAACACGCGCAGGAAACCATGTCCCTCAAGAACGACATCATCGCCGCCCTCGACAAGGTCACCGCCAAGGACGCCACCGAGACTCACGCCTGGGTCAAGCCCTACGAGGCCCCGGCTGCCGATGTCCACCAGTTCCTCTTCTTCTTGAAGCCTGAGGCCACCGCCAACTACGCTGTACGTCATTTCTCCCTATACAGATTTTTTATCAATTTCATTTTTTTTTCCGGATTGATGTCTCTACACACCATCAAGACCTTGGGAGATATCAAAAAAACGTTCCGAGGAGATAACAATTTCCACACAAAACATTCCTCTACAAATGGCTCCCACAATTTTGTAGAGGAAAAATTAGGAGTTTAATTCAAGTAGAGCCTCAATTTAGTGTTCCTGTAGATTAATCGATCAATGGTATGACTGAGCAGGGCGTGAAGGTCGATGCTGTGGTTGAGCTTGCCCTGAAGACCCTTGCCGACTTCGGCGTCGAGATTGGATCGGTCCGCGTTCTCTCGGGCGACTACCTCGACAAGCACAACCTGATGGGCCAGCACTACGGCGTCATCTCGGCCATCTCGCGTGAGGGCGCGGCGGTCATCTCCGAGCAGGCCAAGAAGAACCTCGACGAGAAGTTCAAGGCTGACCTTGAGGCCGGTGCCCCCGTCCTTGGTGGCCACCAGTTCCTCGCCAAGGAGCCTGGCTTCAACGCCTTCTCGCTGAGCGTGCTCAACGACAACCTCGGCACCACCAGGCTTGCTGGCGGTACCTATGCCATGAAGATCAAGGTTCTTGGCAAGCCCGTCATCATCCTCAACCCCTTCCACGCCTACCAGCTGGGTACGTGCTGCGACTACAATACTTCCTTGGAAGAAGCGGGACTGACACATTCTGTAGTGCCCTACACCACCAAGGGTCACTCCATCATCCTGTTCGAGGCCCGTTCGACCAGGTCCTGGGAGGATCTCCGCCAGAAGCTCACTGGCACCACTGATCCCAAGGATGCCGCTGAGGGCTCCATCCGCAACCTGTTCCTCAAGAACGTACGTTTCCTCCTCACTTGCTCGGTTGTGTGGTGTATAGATTATGTTTGGGTGGTGTCTATGATGCAAGCTTTGCTGCGTTCTTACTGAGAATCAGTGATAGATAACTTTTCCTCAAAGCGCCTGAGACTTTGCTTTTTATGTGTTATCTTTCCGTGTTCTCTCGCTACTGTGAGCTCATATCGTTTCCAATTACAGAAGGCGCAGCTGGGTCTTGGTGACGTCGACAAGGGTACCAACGGTGTGCACGCCTCGGCCGGTCCTCTTGAGGGCATGGTGGAGCTGCAGCGCTTCTTCTCCGACCACGAGGCTGGCAAGACTCTCGGTTACGACCAGACTGCCTTTGGCAAGCTCCTGATCTCCAAGGGCCTCAGCCTCGAGCAGGTTCAGAAGCTCGCCGGCAACCCCGACCTTGACCAGGAGGGCAAGAAGGTGTCTGCCTTCGACGCCACTGAGGAGAAGGACGCCGCTGCGTCGGCCGACGTCCTCGTCAACGCCAAGTTCGCCTCTGCGCTCTAAGCTGTTAACAGCTGTTGCCTGTGTCTTTTCAGAAAATGAAAATGTTCGAAAGCTCTCAAAAGTCTCAGAAGTCCTACTTGTGGCTGCCAAGTTCGCCTCTGCATACAAACACGAGCAAGAGCATCAGAATCATCAATCTCCTCTGCTTTCACTTGGTTCACAGTATTCTCCTAAGTACAAACATCTAAACACTAATTATACACATTCAACATAAGAAAATATTATGCATCATTGGAATTTGTCATGGCTAAATTAGTTTTAATTAATAATCAAGTTTTATAGTTTGCTGGATACGAGTTTCTTTTACCTTGGGGTGGGAAGAAGAGAAAAAGAAAAAAGGAAACCGAGAAACCTTGAGTGGCAACGACACCCTAAGCCAAGACGAAGAGAGAGGATGGGGAAGCTGTTCAAGACGTACCTCTCGGGGTCGATTATATTCGAGTGTTCCCAGTGTCAGTCTCACCTGGCGAGTAAGGAGGAGATTGTTTCGAAGGTATGTAAGCTTTCCGTTTGTGGCGAGCAACCCATCCTACCTGCGTTCTGACACTTGCGTTGGGCACTTCAGGCGTTTCAAGGGCGCCATGGTCAGGCCTACCTCTTCTCCTCAGTGTAAAGCTGCTCCTTTGTCCCATCATTTGGCCCATTTTTAATGTCCTCCCTCCGGCTCCGGGTAACAGGGTGAATGTGACCTGTGGGCCGCGAGAAGACAGAATACTGATCACTGGCCTGCACACGGTGGCTGACATCTACTGTAACGATTGTCATAGTGTGGTTGGCTGGAAATACGTATCTGCCCCTGATCACAGCACTTGTCCGCAAATGAAAACATACTCAGTATGATCAATGATCGGCAGGAGGAGGCATTCGAGGAGAGCCAGAAGTACAAGGAAGGCAAGTTCATCCTGGAGAAGGCTAAGCTGGCCAAAAAGGCTTACACGTGACCGAAGGGCCCATTTCATGGAGACTTGGGCCAGTTCTCCGCCTGTAAAAATACTGGTGCACAGCTTTGTAAATCATGATGTTCATTCTGAGATAGGTTTGTCCCGAAGCTTTGGGTCGAAGACTGTGGGTGGTCAAACGGTAGAAGTCACACGCTATGTGCGTTGGTGTATTACTCTGGGACAAAGAAGTACTGGCGGAAGGAAGGAGGAAGAAGAGACGGCAACGTCGCAGGGAGACGTTGCGCATAAATAAAACAAAACTGGCCTCAACAGGCTGCATTATGGTGTCTTATTGTGGGCTGCTGTCCACCTTGTCCGTCACTGGGGTAGAGGTCGAAGCAGCGGCCGCCTGATCACAGCAGTCAGTGCTGAATCGTGGGAAGCGGACAATAAAAGTTCAAAACGCACCTCGCCAGAGGACGCTCCGTTCTCTCTATTGGCCTTCCGCCATATCTGCTGCTTCCTCTGTGGCTGAGATTGAGGCGCAGCTGTAGAGGCAGGTGTAGACACACCAGCTGATGGAGATGTTGGTGGGTTCTGCGGCGTAAATGTTCGCGCAGATGATGGAGACGATGGTGAAGCAGCACCAAATTTGCTGCCTCGACCACGACCTCGTCCGCCACCCATCGCTGAGGATGCGCTGTAGGGTTTGTGGTGAGGCGTGTGCCCATTGAGCGGTGAGGGATAAGCGCCGCGCCCTCTCTTACTGTGATCCCCGTCCCTTTGGGCTCGACCCGCTCCCGTCGGGGCAGGAGATGAAGAGGTCAGTGGCGAACCAGTGGCAGATGCGTGCCCGAAGTCGCGGTCTCGACCTGTTGTTGCGGATCCTGAGGAAGAGTTAGCATCAGCCATAACGATTACCCATGAAAACAGAAACTAGAGACACACCTGGACTGGCGAAAGTCATCTGCGCATAGCCCTGGTGAGGGCTCCCCGTAGAAGCAAGAGGCATTGGAATGACAGGCCTTGGGATATGCCCGCGGGCAAAGTGAGCTGGCTGTCCTCCATACTGCTGGGTGGATGCTCGCTGGGGAATGTGTTGGTCGCCGGCTGCTGGCTGCGATGGCGTTGCGGAAATGATGGGCATAGCTCCGCTAGCACTACTACCCTCAGTAGTAGTGGTTGTTGCCGTCGTGGTCCCAACTTGGCTGGTTTTGTTGGGTTGCTGCACATGCAAACCAGAGGCAGGTTGCGATTGTGCAGGCTGTTGGGCCTGGTCTGATGCAAGGGGACGAGCCGGAGAGGGCTGAGGTGGTTGGGGCTGTGCCGGTGTTGCAACAGGCTGAGGAGGGATGATCTGTGGGTAGTCAAGAGATAGAGCGCCCGTTGCAATAAGGTGTCCAGGCCCAGCCAGGGCGGGAGTAGCGGGGAAGGACCCGAAGGAAAGCATAATAGGTTGTTGTAGCACACTGACGGGTGGGTGAGCGTGCGTGACGGGAAGCCTCCTATTCTGACCCATGGGTGACTGGAAAGGACCTCTTACAAAGGCACCGCCCGAAAAGCCTCGCCCGCCCGGAGGTCTATAGAAGGCTTGCGTTGGTCTCGTGTGTGCCTCCTATGGTATCATCAGATCACGTGAGAAAACACGATGGGTTGGAAGATACGAGTGAGGAGTAAGTACGGGTGTGGCCGGGGCTGACACCGTCTCCTGAGGTGCGGGGGGCGATGGTGTCGTGACGGCGGAAACCTGGCCTTGTGTCCCTTCAGCTGCCGGCTGCGTTGTGGGCGCTTCGGATGGCTGAGGTGTGGTGACAACGGAAGCAGCAGGCAGTGCCTCCTTCTCTGCTGATGCGGGGAGGGACGAGGAAGCTTGAGCCGCAGCTGTGCCACCGCTGACCTTGCGCTGGTAGACGGGTTGAGACTGTCTGTCCCGCTTCCGCTGTGCTGCGCCACCCACTCGCTGAGGCATCGCACTTTGCTGTGCCGGGCGAACTTGCCCCACCTCCTTGCTAGGCTCTCCTGTGGCAAGGGGAGGGGGCGTGGTAGTCGGCACCGCAGAGGGGGCGCTTGGCAAAGCAACCACCGATACGGGAGTTGGAGCGGTTGGCTGCTTAACTGCCGACGAGGTGTCTGCTGACACAGTGGAAACGGCCTTGTCCTTGTACTCACGCTCCTTTCGGTCCTTGGGCTTCTCCTTATCCTTGCGATTGCGTGCCTTCTCCTGGGGCTTCTCCGGCGCCTGAGTGACTGGTGCGGGCTCCTGAGTTTGCTTCTCCTGCTCTTCGGCCTATTCAACACACCATCAGTACGCAGACTTGCTGCTGCTGAGAATTATGCATCATTCACCTGTATCTGAGCGAAAGACACAACGGGCTTGGTTGGCGTAGACCAGACCGGTACGGCAGGAGGGGCTTTTATCTTCTCTATGTCTGCACTCTCTTGCTTTGGCGTGCTTGGTGCCGTGGCCTCAGGTGTCCGGACCCTTTTGATCTTGGTTCCTGCGTCTCCTGGTTTGAAAATCGCCCTTTAAGCCATCAAAGAGAAAGCTGGCCTACCTTTTCCATCCTGAGGGCGTCTTTCCGCTTTATCTCGTGGTTGCCGCCTGCCGTCTAGGCGCTCCTCTCCTTGTCCTTCTGGAACAGAAGCGGCGTCAGACTTCTCGTCTCTGAAAGATCTGGCCTTGTCATTTCTTGGGTGCCTGTCCTCTCGTGCGCGATGAGACACGCCCTGCTAACATATTACACCAACGGGCTTGTTAGAGGAAGGGAAGCTATAGGTTAGCAGCTTCTCTATACCTCGCTTCGCTCCTGTTTCTTCTTCTTGGCTATGTATTCGCCTGAGCCTGTGTGACCATCTTCCTTAGCCTCAGATTGCTCTTTGGCTTCGTTGCCGGATTCCGGAGGGTTCGCTGGCTGCACATCCGCAGACGGGAGAACTGATGACCACAACGTTCATTTTACAGGTAAGTGAGTTAGCATGACAGGTCATCGCTTTGAGCACCAGTGGGAGAATGGGCATGTGGCGTGGTCAATAAAGGAACTTGTCCTTTATTTTCCTACGGCCCGGCTGGTCAGCTGTGGGAACACGCTAACGTTCCTTTCTCTTCCCTAGTCGCGGTTAGTGGATGCTGTACCTTCGCGCTTCTCAGGTTCGGACTGGCGCGGCGGTCTCTGCTCTCGCCATCGACCCTTTCCTTCCGGTTCCTAATAGCCAACACCCTTGCTTAGTGCACCTCTCTTGCTTGGTACATCAAGTAATGAAGTAACGTACTTGCGCTTCCTCTGGACTGGCGTTATCGGGTACGTTCTCCTTGCGTGACCAGACGGAGCCGCCTCGCGCGCCTCGACCCCGACCTCCTCTACCACGACCGCGTGCTCCTCGCTCAAAACTGGTGTCGCTGATATCGGAAGGGCGCTGGCCCTTGGTGGCATCCTCGCCCCGCCTGCCACGGCCACGGCCATGAGCCGATCCTTTGGCATGGTCGGCTGATTGGAGTACGCCGCTAGTAGTTGGGATTTCAGTAGGCTTCATTCCCTCATCTTTGGTCTTCTCGGAACTCTCAACATGCTCTGTAGTGGTAGCAGGCGGAGCCGTTGAATCAGTGCTGGCAGGAGAGATATCGCCGGGTGCGGTAGCGGTGACGGGAGCGGGAGACTTAGCCCGGTAGGCCTTATGCTGCTTGGGAGGCGCTGCCTCGTCTTGCTGCTTAACTGCCTCATCGGAGACAGCTGTAGTTACATCAGGCTTCTGCGCAGCGGCGCGTCCTCTTCCTCCTCCTCGACCAGCTGCTGTAACGTCTCGTTCGCCCTTAGCAAATCCAGCGTGGCCACGACCACGTCGACCGCGACCCAGAACCGCCGGAGCCTCGCCGGGCGCGCGGCGCCACGATTCAACGGGCGCGGAGGGTGCCACGGCTTCCTTCTCCACAACATCAGCTTTCTTTTCTTCGGTCGGTGCCTTGGTCGAGACCTCGTCTGTCAGTGTTACGGGGGCGGGAGCTTGAGCAATTGATGGCTGTAAGTCCGTGGCTGCGGGTTCGGACTCCTTGGTAGCAGGCGCGGTAGCGGTTGCAGTGGCCGCAGCCTTTTGGTCAAGCTGTAGCAACTTCGCACGAGCATTGGCTCTTCGCTCCTGCTCCTTCTTTAGGTCGGCATCTCGCTTGGCCTTACGCTCTTGGGCAAGACGCTTCATGTACTCTTCCTGTGCAGCATGGCCAGCCTCGGGCGGAGGTGGTCTTCTCCAGGCGCGTCTCTCCTCTTCTTCCTTGCGCTTTCGTTCTTCTTCGCGTTTTCGGTCTTCCTCTTCTTTTCGTTTTCTTTCCTCTTCCTCTTGCCTCCTCTTTCGCTCCTCCTCTCTCTTCTTGAGTTCCTCTTCGCGCTTCCTTCTCACTTCTTCCTCTCTTCGCTTCCGTTCTATCTCCTCTTTCTCGCGCCTTTTCTTGAGCTCCTCTTCCCTTTTCTTGCGTTCTTCCTCCTCTTTTTTCTTCCTCTCTTCGTCGAGTCGTTTCAGCTCCTCTTCCCTGCGCTTTCGTTCCTCCTCCTCCTTGCGCTTACGCTCTTCTTCCTCCTTCCTTTTCCTCTCCTCCTCCTTTCTCAACTCTTCCTCACGCTTCTTGCGTTCCTCTTCCTGTTTGCGTCGTTCCTCCTCTTCTCTTTTACGTCTCTCTTCCTCTCGTCTCAGTCGTTCCTCTTCTTCCTTTTTCTTACGCTCTTCCTCTTCCTTCTTCTTCTTTTCTTCCAGCTGTCGCAACCGCTCTTTCGCCCTCTCTTTCGCTTGTTCCATTTCCAGCTCGCGCTCTTTCAATCGTCGAAGAGCTAACTCTTTGGCCGTTTCTCGCTGTTCCTGATGTTTTTCAGTCAGAATGGCCGCTTCGACAATCGTAGGAGTAGCAACTGGCGCCAGTAGCGGAGACTGTGTGGCTGGTACGGCCACACCGACAGGCGCGATCCCGCTCGCCGGCGTAGGGGCAGGCGCCACTGAGGGACGAGCGGGAGACGGGGCCGGTGCTGTAACTTGAGCTGGCGTGCTAGCTGCGACGTCAGGCTTGCGTGTCGTCGATGGCACAGTTTCGAGCGATTCTCCTCGTGACAGAATCTGGCGAGGGGCCGCTGCAGTAGAGGAAGGAGGGGCGGTCGGTGCTGCAGATTGAGTACGGACCCAGCGTTGTGGTGGCTGAGCAGTAGGTGTCGCGGCGGGCTCCTTCTTCTCAGCCTCACTTTTCGCTTGGCTCGTTGGCTGCTCCGGTTGCACAGGCCGGACAGCACTAGCGCCCTTGAGCCAAGGATTCTCTCCGCTCCAAGCTTTCTTAGAAGGCTGAGGCGAGACTCCGTGAAGGGGAGCAGCGACTGGGGTAGCCTTCGGACGTGGCTGCACTGTAATAGGCTTTTGTCGTTCGATTTCTTCTTCCTCAGTATCGGCTACCTCTCTACTTCCTTCCGGTAGAGTGTCCGTCTCCTCAGAGATAACTTCCTCATCCTGTTGAATCCACGATGGCATTTTGTTGAAATCCATTTCTTCCTCCTCGTCTTCCATGATTTCTTCCCACTCCACGGTCTTGGCGGACGACGATGGGGCAGTGGAGGAACTTGGTGGCGGCGCCTTCGTAGATGGCTGGGGCGCAGTGGAGCGAGAAGGAGTAGGTTCTGGTCTGGTGGTTGTGGGTTTCGGTGTCTCCCGCTGATCTCTTCCACCAGCCGCCGCAGGTCTATGCGTTGAAGAGACAGGCGCCTCGCGCCTTGACATAGTGTCCTTCTCACTATAGATAAAGCCAATCATGATATCAGAAATAAACGAGAAGTGCACAGCCTCCGCTTGCTTCGCACCTATCTCGACTGGGTGCCGGGAAGGGCCGGGCGGCATCACGGGGAACCGGTACTCCCGTGCTACTCCGCCATGGTCGCTCATCATCAAGAGGTCTCGACCGATCCATGTCTCGCATTCTATCCATGTCGCGTTCATCGAATCGCCTATCAGGGAAACCTAACAAAAGCAGGAGTTAGAGAGTGAGCACGACTCAAACAATGCGCTTCACTCAGTACCTCGGTCTACAGAAACACGGTCGCGCGATGATCGCCACAGTCTATCATCACCGAATTGAGATCTCTCATCACCGCTCATAGACGCCGCTGTTCAGTTCCACCAAACAGGGAGTAAGAGCTACGACACAGGCTGAGGAAAACATAGTGTCTCCTTTCCCTTCCCACGATAAAGAAAAAGAAGGACAGGGATGGCGCACCTCGGGGCCTGCGGGCTACGTCGCTGTGACTAGCAGCCTTATCCCTTGCGGGAGGCTCCTCGCCTAGCGAGGGGAACTCTCTCGACGAGAGCACGGGTCCGGCTGACTCTCGATCTCTACCACGACCAATCGGCTGATGCGCAGCGTCGGTTGCCGAAGATGGGGTCGGAGCAACCCCTTCGGAGGAGGTCGAGGTCGAGATGCCACTCGCCGCTGCCACGATGCTCTTCCATGGGGTGGATGTAGGGGCCGATCCCCCTTGCTGAGCAGATGAGGAGGCAGGCGCAGCAGATGCCGCAGCTGCTTCTTTCGTACTACTGGATGCCGCCGCGGGCGCCATGGCGGCGCTGCTCACGGTCGCGCCAGATGCCGCACCTCCATCGGCTGTGGCTGCGACGGGGGTGCCCTCACCACCGGTCGATGTGATTTGCTTTTCGCTCTTCCTACTCGGCAGATTGACGGGAGGAGGGGCGGTCACCTTCCCATGAGTCTGCAGAGAGATGTGCAAAGGAATTAGAAAAAGATAACTATATTAGAAAAAAAAAAAAATGGATCAAAAATGGGGCCGCAGCTCGCGGAATTGGACCCCCAATGGGATGTATTCCCATTTTTACGTACTTTGAGCTGATTACGAGACTTGGGGCCACTACCTGCGCCTGATGCCCCACCTGCACCGCGAGCGCCTGCGAATAAACATTCAAAATTAATGAAAAGATCTGCCATGTTGCATGTCTTTTCACAGAACGCTGGATCAGATCGGGTACCAGCCGCAGATGGCTTGGATGGGGGCTTGTAGGTCTGGTTGAGATTAAGCGTTGAGAATTTGGTTTTGGCGCTCACATTCTGTGCTGGTTTGGTCTGCTGGGTACTGGATTTCATCCCTCTGGTTCATATCACACGAGATGGCACGGTCTGCTGGCTCGCGAGATTGATGGGTTTAGAAAAAGAGAAGAAACGCAAAATCTCTTTTTGGGTTTTCTCTCGCACGCAAAAACAGTACAAAAATTTCAAACATGATCCGCCGCAATTGCGAGTAGAATTCCAGATTCTCCAGAGAAAGAAAATTACAGAAAATATTTTCTCCAATTTTTCTCAATAGGAAAGGAATAGAGAGATCTTGATCACCGAATGGCGGCGCGGATGTGATCGCAGACCGAGTTCCTCTCTTCGGCACTGCCGCAAAAGAAGAGGTACGATACCCGTGGGGAGTGCAGGACAAACGCGTTCTTGATCTGCTGACCCATGAAGTCTGCGATGCAACGTGCTCACTCACGTTAGGTGGCCAACCTATTCATGGACACAAGCGGGCAAGCAACGAACCATTGGTGTCCGCCATGACTTCGAGACGCAGATTGTCCTCACGAGTGAACTTGGAGGTTATTGTATAACGATCTTTCTTGAGGTCTCCCTTGGTGACGAGAAGCATATCATTGAAAACGAATAGACATATCTAAAGAAACGATGAGCAAACTGTTCTAACACTCAGATGAAGTGCAGTTGTACCTCTCGTCTTTTTTCTGAGTCTTGATCATAAAGCGTGAGCATCACTTGTTTGACTAATACCCGGTTCTGATCAACCAAGTCTCGCACCATATCCTTTGGCTTCATCTTTGCTTGAAGCGAACTGCAGTCCGAACAAGTGGTCTGATTAAAGAAAGTGCAAGGCATTACGCGCAAGCATGCGTACGTGAGAAGGTCCATTTGCTTTTTGAGATTTTCTGCATTTCGTTTGTTTTCGTTGACCTGATAACATATGTTGTCCATGTAGGTCTGAGCTGCATTGATGTTGTGGTAATCTACATGATCCTCTGGCGTCTTTTTCGATAGGTCCTGGAGTGCCGAGTGAGTTAGCAAATTTCGAAGAGGCGAAAACTAGGGACTAAGTACCCGAAGCAAGATGACATATCGTGTCACTCTTTGGACAGGCAAGATGAGGAAGGACTCCAAGGAGAGGCCGCCGCACTCAGGGTGTTGGTTGCAACGCTGGATGAAGGTCTTAAATGACTTCAGCTCACGGCAGCGTCCAAGTGTCTCCAGAGCCTGATCGTAGTCGTTTATGTATGAACTATACAGCGTAATGAAATCCTGTTTCTATTTATTCATACAAATGATACAATTAGCAAACCTACACTACTCGGGAAGAGGGAGTTGAAGACATACCATATCCAAAAACGTGTCTCCGATCTTCGTGGTTATGTTCCATTTCGAAATGCGTGCCTCCAGCTTGGATACCAGCTGGAGGTGATAGGCGTATATATCCTCCAAGTTTCCAAATATTGATGTAATATCAGCGGGCAATATAATTGGCTTGCTCTGTAGATGGAAGGAGAACAGTCAGCGAATATTCATCATTCGGGAAGCGTCGAGGGTACTTGTTCTGCGGCCTTGCGAAGCGGTTTAAGGAATACATCAATCGTCACACCAAGACTCTGCACATAAACAAGTTCTGACGAATAGATCTCTTTGGCCACCTTTGTGCGTAGAGCTAGAAAAATCAAGTGTGTGAGCTGGTGGCTGATGCTCGATATCTTGTCAAATGTACCTATTTGAGAATAGGCTCGGCGCGCACGAACTCCCCGCCACCTTGATTGAAGGAGGCAGGCAGCCTCTTGGGGGGTCAAGACTTTGCGAGGCACGGGAGGAAGCGGCGCTTTCTTTGGTGGACTTCGGCGGACTAAACGGCAAGTAAGTCTCAAGAAAGGTGGTCATGTTAATCTCTCTTGCAAGGTACGTACCAAGAGGAGGCGGACTGCTGACAGGCAGCGGCGGCAGAGATTTTGTTCCTTCCTTTAGATGATGCTCTGGCAGAGCCTTACCATGAGAGCGAGGCGTAGTGCTTGGTGGTGGTGATGTATGTTGTGGCGTCGGAAGCGGTCTTGAAGCGCGTGGTACTGGTGCTGAGCGTGGAGACTCTCCCTCCCTGCGCGTACTAAACTCCTGTAGAAGTGGACAAGATTGGTCTTTCACACTTCGAAAGAAGAGCCAAAGACGCCGTACCTTAACTAACTCATCAATCATCGATGGATGCATACTATCCACCGAACTGGTCATGTTCGTTCCTTCCGCCTCCTTTGCGCGCGATTCTTCGATAGTGTGTGGGCGTGGAGATCGTTTGAGCACACCAGTGCTGTGCTTTACTAAGGCCTTAATGGTTCGTCCCTTGCCCTTGATGGCACCATTTGGCTCTTCTGCATTAACGGGATGAGCGAGGCGCAAGTCCACTAAATAAATAAGGAGGCTTCACTCTCACCCTCCTCTTCTTCATCTGAATCCTCAGAGCCAGTGCTCCGTCTACGATTATGAGTAATGGGGAGCTCGAGATGGGCTCGACCCTGCCTTGAACTATAGTCCTTTGTGTGCACTTGGGACTTGTTCCCATTGATATCTGCTCCGTCGTCCAGGCTGGCGTCTGACATTGATCTGCCAGTGGAAGGATATAAGTGTCAGACATACTCATGATAGGGTGAGCTCGTTCAGGTAGTCGCAGGAGACACGCAGAGAAGCCACACACCGTGAGTCCTTTGCTTTAACTGTTGCATCTCCATCCCAATCCGAGGGTGCACCGGCAGGTCCGGTTCTTGAAGTTTGCAATGGAGAGAGTGGTACAAGACCGATATATATGGGAGAGAGAATCAATAGGTATGGATAAGAAGTGGACTTCAAAGTACATACCGCAGCGCCGAGATAGGTTTGTGGACACGTGAAGGAGGGACCATACTATTAGTGCTCTTAGTAGCTGCTGGCCCAGTTTTGTGCGATGCCAGAGGGCGGCTAGTACTTCCCATCTGATCCTACTCATTAGCACGCCAGGCGCTGATGTACAAAGGGAGGTGAGGTACCGTTACTGTTTTACTGCGTCCGAATAGAGCAGTTCTATTTTTGTTGTTAGCGTTGTTAAGGTTGCGTTCGTCGTCACTGCTGTCGTCGTAGTAAGAACTGCGTGCATGCGGGTCGTCATCATCTGTCGATGTACAATAAAATTAAGCATATTGGAACACCAGTCAGTTAGTGAAGAAAGTTTAAGTCTGTACCTTTCAGCTGATCTAGCTGTTCCTCGAAAGCAGATGAATCGAACATGGCATTAGCTGTCATAATTTCACTTCGATCCATCACCATGTGTTTGCGCGCAATCTCAGCCGCGTAGGCCTCGTAAGACACAGCCGTCTGAGTCGGCCTGCTCGCGGACTCCTGCACGCAGAATTCATAAATTGGGTATTTTAGGAGTCACAAAAGTTCATACCTGGTCATCAGCTGATAGTGGAAGCTTGATGGGTGCTGGTGTCAAAGAACGCTTAGGCTTTCGCTGGAGCCGAGCACTTTCAGATCGGGTGGGGGTAACGTGTATGCTCGAGCTTGGGTGCGCATAAATTGCAGAGCCCACTCGCTTCTCCGAAGTCGGGGATGGATCCGGACGGATATCGTGCGGGCCAGAGGGACGGCGCGACGGGGTGCCCCCAGTGGATGCCCGCGGTCGTTGCTGGGCTGATTCATCCGGTAGCGATTCAAAGGGAGACCACAACTGATCCTGTACGGGAATGTGAATGAGATCACGCATAAAATAACTATACTGGGCAAAACGAGCTGTACCCTTGATGACGATCCAGGCATCTGGGGCTGTATAGGGGCTGAGCCAGAACCGGGCGTAATAGGTGACCTATCAGAATTCAACTGCGTTGCTGATTGAATTTTGAAGAATTCCTGTTGCTTACGGAGATACTCCATTTGGGCCTGGTGCTGCATCCGAATTGCTTCTTGCTGTTTTAGGAGCTGTTCCTGTTGTTGGCGAGCTCTCTCTTCCAGTTGCCGCCTATTCAAGTTCGTGAGCAAGGTACGCATTCATTGTAGCTTAAAACAGCACTAGTCGAGTACCTGTGCTCTTCCTCCAGCCTTTCACGCTCAATTCTCTCTTGTTTCAGCCTTTCCTGCTCCATTTGGAGCCGTTGACGTTCCTCTTGGATTCTCTGTTGTTCCTTCATCAAATCAAGAGCCATTCTTTCCTTCTCTCGTTGAATCTCCTCCTGCGCTTGGCGTAACTTCTCCTGCTGACGACGGACCTCCTCAGCAAGCCTGGCCTCTATCTCAAGTCGAGCGGCTTCCCTTTGTTCGTGTTCAGCTCTATGATCGAAAGTATAAGTATTTGAGCAAATGAATGCGATAATCTGAATTGATCGTACCGAGCCTGTTCTAGTCTGAGCCTCTCCTGCTGCTCGATTAACAGTTGTTCTTGTCTGCGCTTCTCAGCCAGAGCTTCCTCGCGCAGTCTCTGCTCCTTAGCAAATTGCTCCTGCCTTTGCAGTTCTTGACGTAATAATTCTTGCCGCTTCAGTTCCTGTTATTACGAATATCAATAAGAACTGCCAAGCTTTCACTGTGAATATTCGCTGAAGCACCTCCTCTTGTTTGATCATTTCCTGTTTTAGCCTGGCTGCTTCCTCCTCGCGCCTGCGCTCCTCTTCAAGTCTCAGCCGCTCTTGGCGCAATTGTTCAGCTTGTAGTTGTTGTTGCTGCGTGCAATAAGAGAAATTTTTCGCAACACGAGTTAACATCTTGAAACAAGTGTATACGAGCCCGGGAAAGGAACCTGAAGGATCTGCTGCTGCTGTTCGAGCTGCTGTTTCTGCAGTTTCAGCTCGTTCTCTTGTAGAAGCCGTTGTTGCGCTTGTTGGAGCTCTTCAAAAATACGCATCTGCTCTACACGCATGGCCTCTTGCTGCCTTTCTTGTTCTCTTACCAGCTCTTGGCGCTTTCGCTCTTCTTCTTGCCGTATGCGTTCTCGCTCTGCCCTTCTCTTTTCCATTTCGATCCGTTCTCGCTCCTGTTCCTCGCGTAGATGCCGCTGTTGCTCTTCTTGCAGCAGCTTTACTTGTCTTTGTTGTTCTCTCAGGCGCTCCTCTTTCAGCTGCTCCTGTCGTTGACGCTCCCGCTCTTGTCGTTGAGCCTCCTCGATGCGCGATGCTGCTTCGTTGCCTGGGCCGTACGGAGACATGGAAGTGAATGAAGGTCCAGGCGCTACTGATGGCGCTTGGGACGGAGAGGATGTTAAGGAGGCTGGCATTGAGTGAGGGGGCATTGGGGTAGATCCAATTGAACCGGGAGGCGACGGATGTCCATGAAGCGGCTGCTGTCCATAGAGCATGTGCTGCTGCGGTGACCATCCCATACCTGGCTGTCCCACTGGCGCGGACCCGGGTCTGCCAGGATGAGTGGGAGTGGGCTGCAGTGGATTGGGCAGCATATGAGGGGGATGTCCCTGTGAACCAGGCCCGCCCATAGAAAATGGCGCATGTGGTTGCATCATTCCTGACGGAGGCTGACCCATATGTGGCGCGGCGTGGTGCGGATGATGTACGTTGGGCTGCAAAGGCGAGGGCAGCGTGTGCATGGGTGGCATGCCCCAAGACATCGGGCTTGGTGGTATCTGACCCTGAGGTGGGTATCCACCCGACGGATAAGCGTAGGGCATTTGCTGTGGATGGCCGTGGGCAACGGCGGGCATTAAGGGCGGCATGCCGCCCATGACACCGCCAGACATCGGTGGACCACCACCCGAGTGTGGAGGCGTGCCTATGCCCCCGCCCGAGCCGGGAGGACCCATAGGTACGGCACCCACGCCCGTAGGGAACGAAGGTTGTGAGAAAAGCGCTGTCCCCCACCACCACCACCACCACCACGACGAAGAGGACAAAGTGAGTCACAAGCACACCACAGCTCCACAGAGTGAGAGAAGGGAGATCCGCGTGTGAGTGCGTTGAAGGCAAGGTTCTCAGAAAGGACAGGAATCAGAAGTAGAAAGAGAAGAGGGAGTCTCGATTGAGAAGGAGAAATGGGAAACCTGATGCAGAGCCAAGATTGACGAAGGTGAGGCTGTTAGTACTGGTGGCGGGAGAGGGCGGACCCGCTCGTCCAGCGGGCATCATAGGCCTATGGAGGGACGAAGCAAATGCCGATTTGTCCACATCGTCGAGCACGCTCTTACGGCTCATTTCGTAGCTTCTTACCTCCCTCTCTACAGGTGTTAATGAAAGAATCCAATTATGATTAAATCAGGCTTCCATTTCCCGCCAAGCATGCAATAATGATGGAAAAGAGGGGCTTGTACGCGTCAAAGGGAGAGATGATCAAAATGTGTGAGGCTCCTCCCTATTCGTAATGGAGTCGAATCGAAAGGCGGTTAAGGATATCTCTCAACAGGGCGGCCTGGTGGGAGATACGATGGAGAGGATCGAGAATCGAATTGGGGGCGCCCGTAGTCGGTGCTGCTACACGTACGCACACCCCCGTAGCATGCGCAACCACACGTGTGCGCGTCTCCTCCTTCTTCCCTCTCCTCCTCCTCCTCCTCCTTCTCCTTCTCCTTCTCCTTCTCCTTCTGATTGCGGGGCACGTAGCGCTACACGCGGAACAGCGCAAAGCAGTCAGCCAACACACAAAATGTGTTGAAGACGGAAGAGGGAGAGCTGTAGTGTACAGATGTGGACAGCTTTGCCTGCGTTGCGTCTACCATATGCCCGGAAATTTCCCTGAGCCTTTACCATCGGAATTTCAGGTGAAGCCAAGACTTTGTGTCGCTTTGTGCTCTCGCTGCTCGTGAACAATGTTCGCTGTCTTAAAAAGACGTACATAGCCACGTACACCACTCCTTTGAGACGTTGGCTGCGCTTGTGCCAATGATACTGTAAGATGAGGTTTGTTAAAGAGCCTAGTGGCAAGAGATGTGGAGCTGCACGTCCTTGCTCGAGGCACACAGAAGTACCCATCAAATGTGTTGTGAGATGGTGGAGTGCTCGGCAGGTCTGCATCCCTGTACATTCCACAAGTGAGATGGTGAGCATTCCATGCATTCGAATCGCAGTGCGCTAATCAGAGAATAATTCATTTCGCAGACATGGAAAGGTGGGCAGAGTATGTGGAGAACTGTGTCCAGTCCGACGATTCTCACCCGACTGCTCGCAAGCCACCGGTTTTCCTGTTGAGGTACTACTGCAGCATACGCACTATTTGGTGCGTCTACCCTGATGTGTGCTGAAGAAATAGGAGAACCTGGGCAAGAAGGGTGCCAACCCAACAGATGCCGTGGAGGAATTCGATGGCCTAGAGTGCACGATCTGCCTGACCACATACCGCCTATTCTACGTGCAGGGGAGGTATCGAGTGTTGGATGGAGATTGAACTAAAAGGTGCAGGCCAAAACACATGGCCTTAGAACAAGATTTCCAATCATAGATAGTAGATTGTGATGTGAGCGCCTGGCGTTCGCGTGATCAATCTATGAGGTCACCGATGGTGATGGATAGTGGAGTCAACTTTTGTCGGATACGGCCATACTGCGCAGAAAGCACCGCTTCCCATCCGAACAGCGAAGTTAAGCTGCGCCAGGCGGCGTTAGTACTGGGGTGGGCGACCACCCGGGAATCCGCCGTGCTGTATCCTTTTTGTCTTCATTGCTTCCTATATCTTTTTGCATGATACACTTGACTATTGTAGTCAAGTGCACACGTTTGTGTTCTTTTGCCCCTGAGATGTATGGTTGACTCCACTCAATCAGGGGATCACTCACCAAGGCAAGAAGAGCCCAGCCCAGAAAGCTAAAGGGCATTGAGGATATGCTAAGTCTCTTGATGATATCCTCCCTTCCTACACAGCTGACTGAAGTGCAGGATGGTGTTCACTCTCCAATGTAGTCAATCAGCTTCACTTCCCTCACCCGCCCACTGGACGCTTGGCCATGGTGCTTACTGTTGCGGGAGCGTCCGGTACTTGTCCCGGATACCGCACGTCCCTTGGATGAGCATTATAGGAATGCTTGTGTGCATTCCAACACATACAACGTGCGCGTGTTCGTTTTGTGAATTTTTTATTCAATTTTAAAATGGACGCAAGTGGCGAGAGGACAGAAGAACAAGAGGAGGTAGAAGTGGTGGAATACCGTATAGACGGGGACACAACCCTACACTTGTGCCTTGCACACGAATCCGCGGCAGGTAAATCCTTATATTAATTAATTAATAATAAATAAATAAATAATCAATTAAATAATAAAAGGGAAAATTAAAGCTAACCTAGCAAGGACAGTGCGGGAGGGTCGTGCACTTCCACCCAAGTCCACAGGAACCAGCGTGTGGCCGGCAGCATTGGTTCTGGCTCGGTGCGTGCCCCTTGATGTGATCATCGCACAAGCCTGACGTGCTGTGAACGCTCCTCACACACTCACGACGACACATGCAGGTATCTGACAACACATGCACACACTCTTGTTGACAAGCGTGTGCTTGAGCTCGGTGCAGGCAGCGGTATGTATCTCTGTCCCTTGATCACTGATGATGGCCGATCAAGGATGGTGATGGATGACGAGTTGATCGCTCATTCGGAGGAGGTGTGACGTACAAGGATTAAGCGGGCTCGTGGCGGCGAGGTACTGTAAACAAGTGTGGTTGACGGACAAGGATGACCAAGTGCTGGGCCTCCTCAACCGAACAATCAAGCTCAATTCTGGTGCGCATCGTCTTCATCGAGTTCTTTGGCCCCTGTTTAGGTGAGATACGAAGCTGGATGACCTGCCGTGATGCACCAGACATACGGGAGAAGGTGAGGGTGGAGAAGCTGGTGTGGGGAGACAGCGACCTCAAGCAGCAGTTTGATGTCATTCTGGCCTCGGACACCTTGTACGTCGCACGCATGTGCCTTCCGTGCTCCGTTGCAGCCATGGCTGATCCTCAATTGAAGATACTACTTGACGGCGGTGGCGCCTCTGTGGAGAACGGTGGACGCACTGCTCTCGCGCACGCGATGCGTGGACGGTTCGCCGCCTCTCTTCATCATGGCGCACGTGAACCGGGAGAAGATGATCGACGCAGGTACGTGAACGAGTGTGGCACTGTGAAAGTGTTGACGACGCTCACTTCATCACTGCTGCAGAGCTGCAAAAGATGGCTCAGAGCTTAGGCTTTGTGGTTCAGGTCGTACCGCTCTTCACACTCTATCCACCAGGACGGGAACCTGTGCCGTCGAACGAGCATGTAACGAAGCAAATGTTGCGTCTCTTCATTTTCATGCGCTCCCAGCACTTGGGCAGCTCTCGTTCGTAAGATACATGCAATGTACCTCCCTTCATTTCCATCCATCCGTGCACCTCACTTGGGGCAGTCTACCTTAGTACGGATTCGCTTTCTTGAAGGCGGACTCAAGTAGTTGCACTCGGCTCTTGAGGGTATCGGCGATGACACCAGCGCCACTCGTGGCTTCTTGCACCAGGGAAGCTGTCGTTCGTGAGTCGTTGTTTGACGGAGACGCAGAATTTCTAGAGCCACGAGTGACAGGCGCTGGTCGGATGGGCTTGGGGAACTTGATTCGCATGATGCCGGTAGGCCACACCACCTGCACGTGTGGGAATCGCGACATAAACCACACCTTGAGAGCATACGTAAGCTCCATACATCCTGATATCAACAAGTTCAGAGAAAGGACATCAGACCTAGTCGCTGCGCTCTCGAGTTTACATTAGGATGTACCTCGTAAGTCGATGAAATGCAACTGCGGACAGTGTTCGACAATGAACATGACAGCGTCGTTACTTATCGGCAGGCAGCTCAGCGTGAGCTGAAGGAGGTAGTGCACAAGCTCTATGAGTAAATGACCGCACAGAAAGTCCTATTCAGGAGGAAGGAGTACCTCCTGCAGGGAACGCAGGTATTGTCCCAGCTTGAGCACTGCTGCTTCCTTGACTTTGGTGCAACTGCCAATATTGAGCTTCGTCTGCACAATGAATCGAGACGTCAGTGAGTTTCCGGCGTTGCAAACTGACATACGAGCACGAGCCTTACCAAGGAAGGTATGGTGGAAAGCTGAGACAGAGCCCGAGATGACAAGAGGGGACATTCAGCCAACAGCAGTGTATGGAGCTTGGAGCGGGTGAGGGACTGGGGTGTAACTTCTGCCTCTCTGATGTTCTTGTCTGTCGAGAGTAGATGACGCTTCCAATTTTTACGGTTCAGTCCATGTGCTCGCACCAACGCCAGTATCCCCTCATCGCCCACATGACGGCAGAAGCGTATGTCGAGTTCCTGTAAGTGACCTGGAGATCAACAGGTGTCGTAGCTGCAAGGAAACAAATCACAAGTTCAAATACCTCAAGATCAGGCAGCGTGGATAAGTGAATCAGAGCCTCAGAAGGGAGGTTCTCGCAGTAAGACAACCGCACTACTCGGAGTGCCTTACACTGTGCTATCGCTTCTGCTGCCCGATGAGCTGCGAATATCGCTTAGTACGCTCACGATTCCATTTGGAATTGTTACGTAGAAGTACCAATGTTGGATAGACTCGAAAGGTCTATGATGCGCAGAAGGGAGAGTTTAGGCAAGTCGGTGACAAGGTGAGCCGAGCTCACGTTCCGGCAGTTACTGAGACTGCCAGTTGAAGGGAATTGAGACCAGCAATCAATAGAAACCAGCGACAAGGGCGTACTTGAGCGAAGTGAGATTCGGACAGTACTTGGCCATGAGTTCAATGCTGCTGCCTGTCACCCCACGAGCTCCAGATACACCGAGATGCTCCAGGTTGGGCATCCGCTTGAGCAATTCGCCAAGGCTGTTGTCCTGCAAAGAGGGTGCGTCGATGGTGAGCATCATAGTGGTAATTGGTGAGATGCGGATATGGCGTACGTTCACTTCCGTCGCGCCGACATCAATTGATGTAAGTGCTGGCAGAAGGATAACGGGCTTGGCAAGGAGAAGGTGAAAGAGTGAAGTGAGGGTATGAGTTTGGAAAATGCGCGGCATGTGGCCGTCCGCAGTTTGGCCCGTGAGACCAGGTCGGTTGCCGCAGTTGTAAAGATCCAGCACTCGAAGGCGAGGGGCAGGAGCAGAAATGATGTGCAAGAGCACCTTGGTGAAGCCCACTTTCTCACAGTCGCGTGCTTTCAGTTCTGTTAATGAATAATGAGATCGCTTCAGCAGCTGTATGACCATCGTATCGGTCACATTCTTATTTCGCGAGAGGTCTATCGATCGCAAAAGGGATTCCCGATTGAAGTTGCCACTATCGCTGAGCGACGAGGGAGCTGGCGCTGATTGTGTAGAGGTTAGAGGCGTTGGAAGGAATCGTTCGAGTCCACTGTCGGTTAGTTTGTAGCAATGCTTGATGCAGAGATGTGCGAGGTGAGGTAGTCTGGAGAGGGACGTCTTGCAAATGTCATCGGTGAGAACATCGTTAGAGGTGAGGTTTAACGTCTCGAGGAGCGGGCAGAAGAGCGCTAGCTGGCCAAGGCTGTAGACAGAGATGCGGGAATATGACAGATTGAGATGTTTCAGATTCGGCAAAAGACGTAGCGTAGCACCCGAGAAGTACGACAGCGGACAGCTCTCTAGATCTAGAGAGGTTAACGAAGCGTGAGGCAGTGATGAAGGACTTGAATCTGTCTTCGCGAGTTCCGCGGTGTTCTGTGCCTCGTTGCTTCCTGGCGAGTTGGAATCTGTGTCTTCGACATCGGAGGCCTCTTCCGTCGGCTTCTCGCGGCTGAGCCGTAGCGGCTGCCAAAGACGATTCTTGTAGGACTGGTCCTCAGGGAGATCTTCCTCTAGGATATAGGTCACGTTGACGCAATTCCTGAGGTTCAGGTTTGTCAGTCGTGGGCAGCTGTTGATCAGAATATCAACTGAGTCGCCAGAGATCATAGTATATGATAGATCACAGCGTTCAAGATTCGGCAGACTGGCGCCTGTGACCTAATGGGGTGAAGAAGCTTAGCTCGTGGCGCATAGAACGTGGAGAGTGAATGCGTACTCGTGGTGAGGGAACAACCCGTCTAACCTTGAGGCGCTTCCGCTCCAGCACAGTACCCGAGACATCAACGTATTTACGTTGGTTCATCTTACGAACGTTGACGAGAAACAGTTGTGTGGGCTCCTCGGTCATGATACGCAATTTGGTACCGGCCTTGTCGCCCGTCTGAAGGAAGGCTTGATAAGCCTCTTCCAACTTGGTGCTGTTCTCTCTCGAAAACTCCTTCCAGCCTGGTTGATCTAGACGTATCGTGTAGGGATCCTTCCAATACCATCGCACTGGAGTTTCATACGTATCAAACGTCAGTTCACCCTCGATTACACGATAGGTTCTTCACATTACCTTGATTGTACCGGCTACCATAAAGAACCTGGAAGGTGCCATCTGCACCATGCAAGAACAAATTAGGTTAGAGACATAGGTATGAACCGAAGGAGGACGTGCAGAACAAATACCTGTGAGGTAGTAGCACCGACTGAGGTCGAGCTCTGTTATGGCCCACGCGCACTCAGCGAGAACCACCAGGGTCCAGTCACGCAACCAGTGGTAGCTAGAACAGATGACTCGTTTCACAAGGAAATCCCGCTCTCCCTCTTTGGTGCCTTCTGTGTAGCAAAGATCAGACGCACTGGCAGGCGTTCAAGCAGTACAAGCGTAACCTACCGAGCGGTGAATTCGTCGTGTGTGAGAGTGCGGATTGGGTCGCATCTTGATGACGTGTAAAGAGACCAAGGAACTCTTTCTTGAGTTGCTCACACCAACAGCTCATCTCCAGGAAGAGATGCAATTCATTTGTGGCGAGGAATCCTTCCACTAGCTCAAGAAGAAGCTGTTGTTGCAAATTAACATCTTCGCTTTTGGGATGTGTGTCATCCAGATCAAGCATCCTGCAAAAGGTCTTCGCAGCCTTCTTAAGTGTATGACATGCATCTCCTGGCCGTTGAATCTTGGCGTATTCTGTTTTATCAGAGAGACTGTAAGTTATCAGCGAGGGAGACAGTGAACGAGCTGACATACCCAAGAGGGAACGAACTTGTCCCATACGGTATTGTTTCTTATCGCTAAACAAAAGAGGGTTAAGATGTGAAGCAAAACGGATCAAGCAGGTGTAGCCATTTAAATGCCTTACCTGTCTTGCTTGTAATCACTAAGTGCTTGATAGATGTTGCCAAGAACAAGATGCATGGCCGCGTGTAACTTTGCTTCCTCCATCAGGATGGGTACTATACGGTTACGCAACCAAAGGTAGTATTTCTTTGGTTTGAGGTGGAGAAGCATCTTCGCCTGTGTGCATGATTGTCGGTTAACTCGACCAGAGATCAGCCCAACTTGACTCACTACATACCAGTCGATAAATTTCACCTGCACAAGCGCAAGCAGTATGTGGAAACGCTGTAGCCATTCCTCCCTGCGATTGACATTAGCTGCAGACTTTTTGCCATAACTGGAGCTGATGTGTGAGTACCGATGTCGGGTAAGAAAAGTAGTGTTTTCGTGTGAGGAGTCTATAGTACTCCGTCATCGCTTCGAGCCACAGCACATAGCACTTCTCCTTCTCTCCGCCAGTGTCTGCGCATTCGAAAAACAGTGAGTCACACCAATACAGAACCTGTACGAACGATGAAATAATCACCTCTGATGTGCTGTACATGAGCGCTCTGTGGGCTGTTGTAGGAGTATCGCAGCATAGGTCGCAGCTGAGGTGACGATGTTTGACGTCGGTCGGCGAGAGGGCTAATGTCAGTGAGCGAGCTAGTATTACGTTGATGTTCATCCACGGCATCGCAAATGATGAGCGTGGCCAATACTTTCCAGTAGCGTTCGGCCTTCTTCGTACTGCGTGCCTGCTCCTCGCTCGCAGAAATACTTCGGCTTGGAGGCAAGGGAACGATAGCCTTTTGGTAGTTCTTTCGAGCAATGCCAAGGAGGTGCGTGACAAGCTTCGACGAAGACTTGAGCTGCTTGTGATTATCCTCTTCCACTTCGCTTTCGTAGTGTTTCTGATGTTCTTCATCTGAAAACGTGGCCAAACGCTCATCATTTTGTTGAGCATCAAGGGCGAGGGCTCTCTTGAATTCGCGGTTTGCCTCGAGGAACTTTTGACGGATCAATTCGTGCTTCTTTTGGCGCTGCTTCTGTTTGTTGATTTTATCGATACGTTCGTTCGGCTTGCCGTTCTCTTTGCCCAAGCTATGGCTACCTGCAAAGCCTCCACCGTACAGATAGCCTAAATGGAGCATTACTCGCCCTAGCGACAGTGTATAAGATATCTGTACATGCATAGCAAAGATTGGAGGATCTGATTTACCCAACTCGAAGTACGCGGGAGAGAAGAGCGGATGGATAGATACAGACCGAGAAAAGAGGTCGTATGCTTGTAGAAGCTTAGCTTCTCGTTCCAGCCCTATCCAGAAGAGTGTTAAAGGGATACAAGAAAGAGCCCGGAGGGACAACTTACCGCTCTTGAGCTTGGCCTGGAGAACGCATACTCGTCCCCATCGGTAGAGGGTTACGAAATTGTTGGGCGCAGATTGCAGAGCCTATTTCGCAATCACAACAATGTATGAGAAGATTATAGGAAGGAGACTCATTAGGGTCTGCTTACCTTCTCGAACTTCTGCGAGGACAGCTCCAACAGCCTCATTTGCTCTCTGCCCTTGCCCTTCTCCCATGCACGAAGGTGAAGCGCTTGTGCCTCGCTAAAGTCTACGATGTTGAAGTGTTTGACCTATTTCAACAAGTACATGCAGCTTGTGTGAAACAATGCACTAGTTAGGACAGCTAGGGTCAACGCACTGTTGAAGTAATGCTCTCGATATCCACAGTAACAAACTAGATGATAAGAAAGTGAGACACATGGGTAGTAATGCCTGAAAGATGTAAGATGATTGTACCTCAAAATCGCGACTGAGCAATTCAGGAGAATTGAGAAGAGCGTAGGTGTCCTTGCGTAGCGTGATGCCGCACATCTCGCTGATTCGTAATAGAACCAGCTTGATATCGACCTGAAAAGTGCCGAGTGTGAGTCTCTCAAAATCTGCGTCATGGTAGAGTGTACCTCGTTAGCCAGGCAGTTAGGGTGCCCAAGAGGAAACCTGCCCTTATTCTTTTCGACAGAATCTAGAGCTAGGAAGAACTTCTCTTCAAACGCTTTCTTCCACGTCTCATCCCAGAACTTGCACTCTTGGTCTGCTGGTGGAGTCGCGTTTGCTGGGGTTGTATTTGTCGGTAGTATCAATGTTGAAGAAGCTGTTCGACTTCTGCGAGAGGGCGGTCCAGCTCCAGCAACTAGCTGAGGATCAGCATTGTAGAGGTCCCTGACCTTAATTTCTTCAGGCTCCGCAGCTGGCGATGACTCCGTGTTGTAGGCGTTGTCCGGGCGCTGGGCCGGCAGAACGTCAGAGGCGAGATTGTAAGCATTGCAGGCTGCAGCTGGCACGGTAGGTGGCGGTGGCGGGAGGGACGAGCCAGAAAAGGCATCTTCTATCCTATCGTATGTACGTTCGACAGAACCATGGCTGGCAACCTGCATCTGATACTCGTTGATGCCGCTGAGAGATGGTAAAGCTGCTGGCGTAAGATCCTCGTGTTGCTCGGACAGCTGCATGCTTTGTATTTCGTTTTGGCCTCCTTCGCTGTTATCGCTGCGAATCAAAGCATCGGCTGTATCATAGGGCGGTTCAACAGTTTGAGCAGCGCCATTGGCAGGAAGTAACTGAGATGAAGTCTCGTGAGGTACTGCGTCGTAGCGTCCGTCAGAGCGGAGGGCCAGTTGTGAAGAGGCAAGAGACATAGCAGCCTCCATAGTCATGTAGTTGATGTCCTCATTCGTGCTGGTACGGGCCGTATTGACGTTGGGTTGCCCAGGCACAGCGAGGTCTCTACCCAGCGGATTAAGAAGAGGTAGAGAATCTTCATCATTGTGTGGATAGAGCAATTCGCCCTCAGTCGGTGGTGGGATAGCTGCTTCCTTCGGCTGGTTGACCTCTTCCTCGACTTTGCAATTAGTACACAGAATCTCGTTGAAGAGATCCACGACGACCTGTGTCATCGAAACCTCGTCATCGAAGTCTAAGTGATCCATCCCCGTGTCTGGACGCTGGGGAGGGGAATTAGCATCAGATGATCTTGTCTCATGGCGTAAGCAAGAAAGTACCTCATGGGATAGTGCATGCTTGGGTTTGAGATACACGCGGAATCGGTGTCTCAGGATCTCCTTCGCCATTCGAGCTACCATTTCTGTAAGAAGGAAACTTCGCAGTCCGGTATGGTGGACAAGAGCTCGCACACGACCCTTAGACGGAGCAGTGTAAATTCTTCATCATAAGCTGAGATCATTTCTCCAAATGTCGTACCAGATGGCGAATGTTGATGCCTGCTCGGTGCATGTTTTGTGTGACGTTGTACTGCCCAATAATATGGCTAATGTTTTTTGAGGTATGCTCCACCATATCCATTCGTCGCTGAAGAATACTCTGTATGTACGCTCAACAGGGTTAATCGACTATGTCACCTTATAATGCTATGAACGTTGTAGCAACCTTTCTCAATGGAGAGAAGTCGGACATATCGCTTAGCCAAACGTCATCGTCCTACACACGAAAGAGATCATGAGGAGGCGAAACAAGTGCTGAACAGAGAGACTCTTACCATCAACGCAAAGTTCTCACCAAACAGGTGCACTTTCATTTCACGCACAAAATCAGGCACCGCCTCCATGAATAGGCGCTCTGTTGATTTGCGCACCTTTTGTTGATTCGAAGGTTAGGGGTTGATGATAGACTAAGAGTTTGCGTTGGTACCTCGTTATTGTTGAATCGCCACTGTGGATCTGGGCGGGCGAAACCACTGAACGATAACCGCTGAAATGAGCTTGGAGAAAACGTACAGGCGCATAGAAATCCGTACCTGAATGCATCGCTCGAAAGCGGACTATCGAAGCGTATCAGAAGTTCCGGTCGAAGGAGCTGGAACCATATGCGGTGAGGATGGCCCTCGGCAGGAAACTCGGGCGGAAACACCTACGCTACGATGGTGAGATTGGCGAGAATTGAAGTAACTGTGCACTTCACAGTATACTGACCCTTGCTGCATCCACAATATAGAGACGATTATCGTATCCACGGTGAACTTCAATATCAACCGGAGCATGCAGCCGTGCATGGCTTTGCCAGGAACCCGCAGTCTATAAGAGGTACAGCACGTTAACGTAACAATTGAAATTTCAGCATATGGTTACGTACATGCTCTTTGAGGCGTAGCTTCTCAGCAGCGAGCTTCATCAGCTGGTTACAGCGAGGATCGGTTGCATGCACCTTCATGTCGGGTCTACCCGCTGGTTCCAGAGCCTTGATGTTAGAGCAATGCAAGCTTGTTTAGGTTTCCAATCTTACCATTTGCACACCCATAAATAATAGTTTCCTTGGAAATGGGCAATAAGCTAATGGCCACCAAGCGGAACCCACGGTAATCAATCAACGCCACTGATAACAGAAGAAAGATAAGTGCACTGCACTGGCATGGCGCAAGCGAGGCTACGTTACCGAGGGGCACTTTAAGTTCCTCGATGTTGCAGTTGAAATAGTTGATTAGACCATGCAGTTCATGTCCTGTGTTTGATGATTAGTGTATGAAACCGTCAACTCTCAGTAAGAGACGTGCCGGCAGCTTTCATGGCACCCTCCATGCCCCGGTACATGCCAGAAGGCGTATCAGCCGCGAATTTGAAGAGGATTCTGCGCAATTGTAAGCAGCAGGCACAGAAGCCACACACTGGAGACGAACAAAACGCACCCCGAACACACAAACTTTTCACCTCCCGCCTGACCGCCGAGTGCCACTGGGTAGCAGTAATGGATAAGTAGATCACGTTCACATGTATCAAGAGGTATTGCATTACCTGGCTTTAGAGTCTTGAGATGTAAGGGCAAGTAGTATTCCTCAATAATGATCCGCCCGTACTGCAACCGTATTCATGTGAGCATTTGAACGAGTGAACAAACAATCCGAATCGATCGCTACCTGCTCCGCAGTGAACACAAAGTTCTGAGCGAGATTGGAGAGTTTGTTGAACTTGGTGATCGAATCAGGCTCCAGTAACACACGCTGGAAGCGTTCGTTCCACGAGCGGGAGAGTTCGACGCGCCTCTGCACAGTGACAGGTCAGAGGATGGCGATGATCAGCTATCTTTCTTTGATCATACACACGAACCTTGAGCGCGGACAGCAGCGACAGACGGCGCGGAAGATCAGCGGTGGCTGCAGCGCGCACAAGCGCCTCACGGAAGCTGATTCCGATGCCTGCTCCGGCCAAGTGGTGCGCGCAGAGCTGCAGCAGGAAGCTCTCGTCCCGCTCTGCAGCCACCAACCGTTGCACCTCGTCCAGCACCCGCTGCTCTTCGTCCTGCTCCTCCTCCTCTTCTTCTTCCTCCTCTTCTTCTTCTTCCTCTTGTTCCTCCTCTCCATCTCCGTCATCGGCTTCTTCCTCTTCTTCCTCGCCGGCATCCTCTCCCGTCGCCGCGCCGGTGGATGACGAAGAGCTCGTCGCGGACGAGGGACACCGCGCCATCCTCAACGGTGACGGCCGGACGGCGCCTTGCTGGAGGTTGTACCCTGACGACGTGCCTTCGCCTCTACGCGGCACCATGGCCGCGGCTGCTGCTGGGGATGACGTGGCAACCACATCTGCTACTCGAGTAGCGGCTGCCGGCGGCGCGGCCGCCTGTGGTGGGGTCGTGCCAGAAGCGGCGGCGGTCGTGGTGGTAATCAAAAGGTTGTAGCATGCCTCGGGATTGGATGGTGAAGGATGAAGATGGTCACCACCTCCACCTCCACCATCCTCATGGCCATGTTGACTGGACTCGGGAGGAAGAGGGTCGCCCAACCGCGGCACGCTGGCGACGTAGTCGTGGTCAACCGGGTACACCTTTGGCGCGGCAGCCGGCGCTCGCAGCCGAGACGAACCTGGTGACGTCGAATCAAAGTTGATGATGTAGGCCGACCCGTACGAACTGGTCAGCCCGCCACCGGCGCGCCTGTTGGTGTGGCTCTTCCTCATGGGTGGCCCTCGCCCAAGGCCACCCACCCCGTTATCTCCCGTCTCCATGCCCTTTCCTCTCTGATACACGTCGCTCAGGAAAATCTATTTCTTTACTTTTCCTGAAATGCTTGAAATATTTGGCGTCGCCCGGGCAATCCAGGACTTTTCCAGAATTTGACATTTGATCAGTATGCAAAGAATGCTAGTATTCGAAGTGCCCATAACACAATTTCCAATCCAATTTCGACCCCGAAACTCATATTTCTGAATATAAATAACAAACTATGGCCAGAGCGCACGCCACGGGGACGGCGCTGGCCATCACCATCGTGGCGATGGTGATGTTAATGACGGCGAGCGCTACCAAGCCGAGTGGCCCATTTGGTGATCCGATGCTGCGTAAATGGGTCCAATCGAAACTCGCCTCTATGACACTCAAGGAAAAAATCGGCCAGATGACCCAAGTACTCCATCCCCATTCCCATTCCCATTTTTCCAAGCAAACCATTTTTCTTTTTTCTTGTATATTTTTATATTATTTTATCTATTTTTGGAAATTTAGACTGCGTTGATGTGATCGATTAATCAAAGTTGTGATGTTGGTGCGCGCCCATAGTTGGATGTTTCCTACTTTTTGCAGACGGACAAGAGCGGTAACCCCATCGCCGCGCTCGACGTGCCACTTCTGGCCAAGGTGCCGTCCACGTTCCCTCCCTTTTGAGGCCCGAATGTCTGGTCCCGATTGTCCCATGAGAGAGAGAGAGACTGTGTGGGACCATAGGGACCCGAGGGCACAAGGTGGTGAGGAGGCGCGCAGCTCAACTCACGCTCGTCATGTGTTCCAGGTCGTGCGCGAGTATGGCATAGGCTCAATTTCCAATAGGTGAGGAGTCCCACACCCACGGTCGCGATTTGATGATGGTGAACTTGATGTGAAGATATACTCACATTCGTTTTGCTGCTTTCTACCAACCAGCCCGTTTGCTGCCGACATGCTGCCCACCACTCCGGGAGGAACGCCCATTCCTGGATTCAATGTCACGCAGGTACCGTCGTGTTTATGTTCACCATTATTGTTGCTTACTGACCTCTATCGTATGACAGTGGATAGAGTTCACCAACCTTATTCAGAAGATAGCCACATCTCAAGGTAACTCGTCGGTTCCAATTCTGTACTACATCGACAACTTGCACGGTATGCTGCTCGAATTGGCGTTACCAGTGTTAGCCCGTTCCTTAACTTATCCATGCAGGTGCAAACTATGTGTACGGCGCGACCATCTTTCCTCAGGTGCGGACTTGACTTTGCTCCTTTGTATGACGAACTCGACTTACAATCTTTGACGGACAGGGTGTGGGTCTGGCCGCCACCTGGAATCCAGCTCTGGTGCAGCGAGCTGCTGCAATCACGGCAAAGGACTCTCGGTACCTTATTACTGTGGCGTGTGGACCGTTGCAATTTTACCCATACATTGAATTCCAGCACGGCTAACCTCCCGTGGATTGGGTCACCTATCCTCAATGTCGGACTTAATCCCCTTTGGCCTTCTACATATGCTACCGTATGATTTGCTTTACAAATTCGTTATATCTCAAGCTCTCCCTTACCTCTTCAAATTAGTTTGGCGAGGATCCTTATCTCATCACGCAAATGGGCGTGGCCTCGGTTCTGGGTCTTCAGGGAAACAACTATGCGCCTAACGGTTCGTTTTCTGTTAGATTGTAGATTGTGTTGTCTTGTGCTCACGTTTGCTCATCAACAGGAATTAACCCGACCAACGTGGCCTGCGTGCTCAAACACTTCACGGGGAGTGGTGACCCTATTTCGGGCAAATCCAAGTCTTCTTCATGGGTATAGATCATTCCTGGGAGCAATTACGCGAACTTGCATTAATTAATCGACAATGTGCAGATTTCTGACCGAATGCTGAAGCGTTACTTCATCCCGGCCTTTGCCGCTGCTATCAAGGCTGGAGCGCCGAGCGTGATGATTAATCCTGGATCGCTCAATGGTATCCCTGCCCACGCTTCTAGGGATATGGTCCAAGGTTTGTTGCGTCAGTATCTTCAGTTCAGTGGACTTGTGACCAGGTACATGTGCCGCTCACTTGATTGTCTGATTACGATTAACCATTGTTCACAGTGGTCCAGGAGATGTTGCGAATCTTTACACCCTCCATCATGTTGCGTCATCCCCAGCACAGGTACGTCAAGGCAGTTGACTACGAAACTAATGAGAGCTAACATGCGTGTTTTTTGATATAGGCTGCCTTCGTGGCCGCGACAGCGGGCATAGAGCTTAGCATGGGCGCTACGGTGCGCTATCACCACACATTAACTATGAGTGTCGTTCGGCCTACTTATACTTGTGTGCATCATTAGGACCTAAGCTTTGCGGATGCTCTCTATTCACAGGCGCAGTCGAGCCCTACACTACAACAGCTTATTGAACAGGCTGCCGGTGATATCCTAGCTTTCAAAAGAAGCTTAGGTTTGGATTCGTTTCCCTGTGTCAAGTTGCCCGTAGCTTTAGCTCATTCATCCTTCACAGGGCTCTTTGACAACCCTTACGGCAACATGAGCAATCCCAACATTGACAGCGTTGGCGGCAATGCTGGTACTGCGCTGGTGCACTTGTCTGCGGAATCATCTCGTTGTTTCTGACTTGAAATTCGCTGGGCACCAGATATCGCATTTGCCATTCAGGTGGCCAGAGAGTCCGTAACGTTGTTAAAGAACGACGGAATCCTGCCTCTCAATAGCAGCTTCAAGAATATCGTTCTTTCTGGTCCTACCGGTAAAGTGCCCAATGTTCCAATCAGCCCAGCCAACCTGCTCACCCAGACTAAATGTTCATCTCAGGTAACACTGTGGGCGGTCTCAGCGGCGGCTACACATTCCATCAACAGGGAGCCGGTACCACAAAATTCTTAACTATGCTTATATGCACTATGGCTGAAGATCGCACCTTGTGATCCAGGCGAAAACGAGTGGGGTGGATATACTTCGTCTTCCACGCTCTTGCTTAACGTGAATCAGGTTACTTCCCTTCTCACTTCTTGGTACCAGTTCTTGTTAGCACTAAAGGGTTGGGTTTGTGGTGCTGCAGCTCGCTCCTTCGGGAACAAATGTGGGCTTTTCTCTGGGATGTAATTTCACATCTTGCCCAGCCACAGCAATGGCTGACGCTTATAATCTGGTAACCTCATTGCAAACCCACCTACACTGACAAGTAAAATCTAAGTCAAAACTCTGGAAAATCAGGCCCAAAAGGCAGATCTGTTGATCGTTACTGTAGGTGAGGATGTTGTAGACGTCGGTGACGGTGACATTGATAGCTTGACCCTTTCTGACTCTCAGGTTTGATATTTCGCAGTACCAATTGAATTCATTTCAGCTGAAGATTTTAACCTTACTGGTAATGCAGATATATTTGCTCACGAACTTGAGCTCGCTCGGCAAGCCCATGGTTATTGTACTCGTCGAAGGAAGGCCGCGCATTTTGCCACTCAGCATTGTTCAGTCCGCCAATGCCATCATCCACGCCTATCTGCCCGGCCCTCGTACGTGAACTTTTGTTCTACGCTTCCCTCAATGAGGAATCGTTTACGCTGATGGACGAATCGATCAGAGGGTGGCCAGGCTGTTGCGGAAGTTCTGTTTGGCATCACCAACCCTTCAGGCAAGCTTCCTTACACTTACCACGCTGTACGTTACATTGAGATTGCAACTGTTATGTCAATTGTACAAACGCGAACCACATCGCCCAACAGAGAACAGGTGATATCCGGATGCCCTATTATCATCCTTATTCTGATCCGACAACGCCGCTATATCCATTTGGCTTCGGCCTCTCTTTCACCAGTACCACATCAACCCTTAACATACAATCGCCGTCGTCTAAACTCTTATCGTATGCAGCATTCAACTACTCAAATCTCCAGCTCTCGGCTCCCAGTGTGGTGTTGGGACAGAGCATCAATGTATCAGTTACTGTGCAGAACACCGGCAAGGTTGCCGGTATGGAAGTGGTCCAACTGGTGCGTGCGCCACATGCTGTTCTATTTTATGTTCGAGTCACTGAGCTTCCCGCATTACAGTATTTGAGCGATGTGTACGCTTCCATCACGCCCGAAGTGAAGATGCTGCGACGGTTCACCAAGGTAAACATCTCGGCCGGCGCGTCGGTACAAATTCACTTCACCCTCAATCAAGATGATATGTCATTCATCGGCCTGGTACGTGAGATATCTGAAAGTGTTGAGAGGTTTCTATCGTAATACTTAAGTCCCCTTTGCACCTCTCTATTCCCAGAATAATGCCGAGACTATTGAGCCTGGCGAGTTCATCGTCACTGTAGGTCCGCTGTCTGGTTCATTCATCGTCGTTCCATCTTCATCGTCCGCCTACGTCGACGAGAGGCGACGTCAGCTTATCGCCGAGCATGAGCGTAAGAAGCAGGCTCTCTACCGAGAGTTGAAGCAACAGATCGAGTCTCTAGAGGCCGACATGGTGCTCTGAAGGCTTGTGTGATGGACATCTCGCGAAGGCGGCCTGACTGCGTGAGCGCGCGAGAGTGAGAGGAGAAGGAAGGACGAAACGGCGTACGAGGACGAGCACGCAGTGGAGGACCGGATCTTCTGTGGTAGAGCATGCGTGCGGGTGGGAAGGTTGTCGAGGGCCATTTTTTTTGAATCCTCATCTTGAGAGGAAGGAGACGCTGGTACCGTCCCCTCCGTTTTGTAAGTACTTCAACATGTTTGGCGTATTCCTGGTATAAATCATCATCATCATCATCATCTTGATCGCTCGACACTCTGCACAGTGAGTCAGTTAACTGTTCGGTTCGGTCCATACCCGGAAGAACAAGCGATGGTGCTCACAGTAAATTGCTCAGACAACAAGAGTGGGAGCAAGGTACAGCCCAACAAAGGCTTTATTTGCTGGCAGTCAGCATGATAGGTTGACCAAAGAACCGATGAGCAAGCACTTGGTTGGCAGTTGGCCTGGCATGTGGTTTGGTCTGCAGCAGTAGGCATATGATCTCACCAGCAAACCGCAAGTTACATGTGATCTGATGCCGGCGGCCACACGACACGGTGACCTTGCCCACCAGAGAGCATATCGCCCTGCCACTGATATTGTGTGTGTGCCATAGTTCTGCTGATCAGATACTCAAAATCCTAGGAGAGCAAGGAAGCTGATGGAGTACTTGCGATCGGGACTCACATTGTGTTGTGGCCGAGGTACTTCAGTGTTGTGCAACTGGAGGTTGAGGGTGAATACGTCATCATCAACAATCTGTGGAGGATTGCGCACCA
>CDEZ01021651.1:0-22014 GCA_000826365.1 Acanthamoeba royreba | reverse complement strand
TGGCTCGGTGTTAAAAAGGCCACAAGCTGTGCAGCTCATTATCAGTACTTACAACAAAGCGTACATAGCTGAGACCTTCCTGCGTCCTGAGAACCGTCGCCTACACTTACGTGTTGCATGAGGCCAGAGAACATAGACAGACAAGCCATAGAGATCATGTTTGTTGTACTATGATCCTCCTTCGTCTCGTTCTTTACATTCTTTTGATTTTCGGATTCGGTCTGAGATCAAGAAGAAGACGTGATCATCCTTCCGCTTCTGCCCCTGCTAAGATGGAGGTCGAAGATGGAGTCTTGGCGGCAGCAACGAAAGCCCTGCGGAGCATTGCGCTTCAGCCTACCAGGGGAGCTGCTCGCTTTGCTCACTGGACTGGCTCCGAGTGGTTGGACGACATCAAACCCACGACCATCCACTTCCCTCTGGCCCGAAAGGAGCTCACCGCCCACATGAGGCAATTCGTTTACGACATTGATTCCAAACTCGACGAAGATGACCTGCATAACAGGTGCCTTGAGAAGCTAGAGGAGATGGCAACGATCACGGGAGGCCTCGTCTGTGTTCGCGACATACACCACCACCCTCTACTTCGACCTACGCCGCACAGCACGCCAACCCTGAAGCCAGATGGCTCGCTCTTCCGAGACATGGGAACACCTATCGTTGGTGCCCACACCGTCAGCGTTTTCGATATCAAAGGAGGAGTCAAGAACTTCAGCAAGGACGACAAGGCGCAGATCCTCACCTACTGCCACCGACTCCTTGCTGTCGAACAGCCTGACAGAATGTGCGTTCTCGCCTTCCTCATCAACACTGAGGTGGTGCAGTTCTTCCGTGTTTCTCGTGCCCGCGCTGGTGATCTCGACTTCAACTATGAACATACGGAGGTCTTGTGCGTGCGACGTCGCCCGGAGGCCCCTGGGCCTGGAGTTCCTCCTTTCCTTCTTTCGTGTGGGACCAGATGGACTGGGCCACGCAGAGGTCATCAACCCCTTCGACGACATCCAGACTCGCACCTCTTGGAATAGGTGCCTCAAGCAAAGTCTACGCCATCCAGGACAACGACTCGACAGTACTCAAGATCTACAACCCCTCGTGCCTGATGGGTGCCCCGAACGAGGCCAAGATGTTGAGGTCGTTAGCCCAGTGGGCCACGCCACACGTTCCTCGTCTGGAGCGAGAAGACACCAAGTCCAGGTAAGCCCTGATCCTGAGCCCCCGAGCCCAAGAGCTCGTACCGACGCACTTCACCTGTCGTCATGCGCTGCAATTGTTGAGCGTGATCGAGCACGCTCACAAGAACGGATACGTGCACCGTGACATACGGCCAGCCAACCTTCTCGTCGATGGCCCCAACATCCTCCTCAACGACTGGGGCAACGCCGTCCCTGTCGAGGAGAAGTGCCCTTACGAAGGTGCCTTCATGCATGCCAGCGATCGCGTGCTCAAGCACATAGCCTACTCAGCTATGGAGGACTACTGCTTTACCAGGGCCGACGACTTAGTCTCCTTCGTTCGAACGGTCTTCGTCTTGACCTTCCCTCGTGTTGCCGAGTATCTCGTCCGCGTGGGACGGCTGATGGAGACAGCTCCGTTCGCGCAAAGGCCTTGCTGGTATTCTGGGGCGAACAGGTGCTTCCTCAACACTGGCTTGACTTGCAGGACCTCGCAGCATCAGAGAACTATGATGGGCTGGAGAAGGCTCTCAAACAGTTGATCCCCTGATCCTTCCTTCTGCAATGATTCATCAGATGAATGTCCATAATGCATGTAGTTTATGTACTGAATGTTGTAGTAGGGCACCCCAATAGGGTCGTTGTTTACTTCTGGAAGTCACCATCGAAGCCGATGAAGCCCGTAAGCAGGAAGATAGGGTAGTAGGCCTTCTTTTCAATCTGCGAGCACCAGTTCCAGGCCGAGGTGAGTCGGCCATCAATGCAACTGCCTGCATCGAAGAAGTTGTCTGCTCCGCTGCCATCGAAGGCGTGCATGAAGAAGTCACGCAGTATGTCCTTCCTCAGTCTCTCCACGCCACCGAATGTGCCCTCAATATAACCCCTCAGGCCCGGATCCTTCACCAATTCCTCGATTTGCTGAATGCATATTACGATTGGGTTCAGAATACGTGACACCTGCAAGAAGAAGACGTTTCCTGGTCAGTACTGTTTGCTCACGGTGAACCATTCATCTGAGAACAACGTGGGATTTTACCTGAGTGTATTTATCTATAAACATAAGCGCGTTTGGCACGTTGTGATCGCCCAAATGAATCACACTCGAGCCCACCCTGAAACACGAACCGCTTCAGTAAGTTTGATTGTTGCAACAATTGGGAGCGTAGAATTACGCACCAGTGTCCAATCTTCTCTTGACAGTGGTACAACAGAGCGTGCATTGCTCGCCTAACAAGAGGCGCCTGCTGCACACGATTGAGACCCTGACCTGTGGTAAGATAGGCTTTAGATAAGAGGGCACTGGGTAGACTTGAAGCTGAATAAGAAATATACCGGTATCGCGGAGCCGGTAAGGGCTGACAGTGCTAAGAAGGTCTTCTTCACTCAGGTACCAGAGTTTGAACATGTCATTCGCGATTTCGCGCCACAGAGTGAGTGACTGCAGAGCGTAATAATACTGCCTCTCGTGATTGTGTGTAAGGCGGGCCCCTTGGGTAAGAAATAATCAATACAAGACCAGATAAGCAATATAAGATACTTGACTAACCTTTCTGCCCATAGACTATAGCGAGAGAATAACCCTCCTCAATGTTCGTGGGGCTGAAATACTTCTTGAGCAAGTCGATCATTTTATCAACCTGCAAAGGAGCAAGGTAAATAATTAAGGCACGCACAGTAATAGATGCATACGTACGGGATCTCGGTTGAATGTGAGATACGAGTTATTGTCGCCTATCGAGTAGAGAAGCATTTCAATGTCGTCCTTCGGAAGGGTGCTCGTAGCGTAGCGTTCGCTCAGATACTTCACCGCCCGCTCCTTTTCCTTAATTTCATATCTAATTTGCCCTCGGCTCTTGCCTGCAGTATGACGTCAGCGTATGGGACCACACAAACAACATGACTTGACTGCGCTACCGTCAGGGCTAATTTCCTTTGTCGCCGTCATGATATGTGGATCCTTAAGCAGTGCAAGCGCGTTTTGTTCGAGCAGCACTGCACAGGATGTCATTAGCACTGATTGCGCATTGTCTGAGAAACAATGAGGTTTTTAAAACAATACCAGAATAGACTGTCTTGATGCTTCGTTTGCACGAAAACTGCAGCAGCTCCTGAATCTCGGGATTCACACTGTCCTGCAGCAGGTAGACCAGCTTACCGTACGTCGATCTCATCTTTTCTATAGCATGATCATCGTGAGTGCAAGATTGCAAGTTGATATGAAACCACAAGCAGGAAATACCAGGATTCATGATCTTGTAACGTCGGCCAATCTCGAAAATGGTCTGGAAGAACTCTTCATTGTCCTTAAAATTGTGTTCTTTGATCAGTTGCTGTCCTGCCTGTCAATAGTTACGAGAATTAACTTAGCGCATGCGCTACATCTGATAACATGTTTGGGCAGAGCAAACCTTGTAATCATTGGCAACTACAAGCCCACACAAGATAGCGCAGATATCTTGCAGCTGTTCATAGATGCGCTTGGCCTGTTACAAAAGCTTGTTAGCCACCATAAAGACTACCGGACGCTCGTAAGCGCGCTACTGTAGGACTTACCTTGCCCTTGAACGATATGATGTCAACCTTGTCCGTGTACTCTGATACTTGAAGCGCAGCCTCGAGAAGCCGCAGCATCTTCCTCTCCTTCAGGTTTAATCGCACAGGAATGTACTTCGCCCTATGTTTCCAAGCAGAGATGGCACAAGTGTAAGCAGACTAAGGTCACTCATCATCGACGACATTCCCAATCCATCAGACATCATACACCATATATATACTATGGCACTTTTGAAGCATCAGATCTGTCCAAGGGTGGCATGAGGTGAGTACCGCTCGGTGAACCACTCGCCCATGGCTTCGACTGAAACAGGGCCTGGAGTCTGCACCTGAACTCCCGCGCCGTCGCTTTCGATCTCGCCCTCGTCTTCCTCATTTTCCGCATTGCTCGTCTGTGTAGAGGCATCCCAAACATTAATGCGATTCCATTAACGGATCGTACGGAAAACACCAGATCACATTGAAAAGCATGTGAATGTTTTGGTAGAAATTTTGCAAGGTCGATAATGTGATTGATCATTCCGAGTAGAGGCATATTGCGGGGATGATCAGGGATATGTACCAATCGAGCCTTCTTCGGAGGGGCGCCACCCGCGAGCAGACTTGGAGAGGCGCCAGATGTGGCCTTGGCGCGCATGTCTCCACCTTCGGTAGATGGGCTGATCTTCTTGAAGGGATGCTCGCGACGCTTGCCACGGCGATGGAGCGCGCTGAAGCAGACCTCGCAGAACACATCTTGGCATACCTCGCAGAGTACCTCTTGCGGCTGATCTTCGCACTCTACGCACATCCCCGGTGGCGGCGCCGATGCAGGCTCGAGTCGCCGATCCTGCTGGTCCGAGGACGATGGTGATGCCTCCACGTTGGAGTCTTCGAGAGACATCTGGTCGGCATCTGCTGCATCGAGCATGCGGGACAGGGCGCTGGGTGCTCGACTCGATGATGATGCATGGGACGATGATGAGGTCGACGTCGGCGTTGTCGAGGAAGATGTAAAGGGCGATGTGAACTTGGAAAAGATGTCCATCCTTCAATCTTTGCAATTGAGTCCCTTCCTTATATCTTAGGGCTCTCTTATTGTTTTTAAAAATTGCAATTGATGTCCGAGATGAAAAGGATGAAAACGCTGAACCACGAATCTCTGATTTGTTGATAATGAAAGACAAATTTCCGACACTCCGAATTATTCTGAAAATCTTTCTGAACCGTTGCAAAATTTTACGAAACGCTATTCCGCAAATTGGTGGGCACAATCCTCCTTTCCCCGCCTGCCCGAGGAGAAGTCTGGTCACCTCTCGATCTGATCGCTGCGACATTGATTAGCCCTTGACCCAGCGAAGGCCGACAAAGGCCAGAAAACGGTAGACGACAATCATGCCGATGAGAACCAGTGCACAGCCCCAGATGGTGATGTAGTCGAAACCCATTGTCTTGATGACCTGTTCTCCGGTTGTTATGGGGCACTTGCCACCCACAAGCTCCGAGGGTTTGCAATGCAATTTAAGACCTAAGATGCGGGATCAGCATTAGAACAGGAGCAGTAAATGCTATTTGGGCAAATTGAACTCACCTTGAAGCTCGTTGAGAGCGATGCCAGTGTACGAGTACTTGACAAAGCTAAGAGCATCAAGCCACGAGAAGTAGGCCGGAAGGTTGTTAGGCGGCAGGAAGAAACTGTGTAGTGCAAGCAAATAGTCAGTGAGCCACCGATCACAACATCAGTGAACAAGAGGTGATAAGAACCCTCCGTAGAGACGGCAGATCTGGATACGAGGAAACAAGCCAGTCAGATTGCGTGGATAGTTGGAAGGGAAGGGAAGCTTACCTCAAGCACTAGCGGAAGGATGGTAATGGACAACGTGACAGTTTTACAGAACGTCGAAATCATCAGTGCAAGCGATGTTGCCGTCAGAGAGCAAAGTTCCATAAAGAGGACGAAGATGAAGAACTTTCCGGCATGGGCCTGTAGCGAAGTAGGAATAAGGCACATAGTACAAGTTGGTGCACACAGACAGCTGTACCTGTAATCCAACGAGGAAATAGACTATGCACGAAAAGAGCAGGGGAAAGATAAGCTGCACGAGCATCTCCGCCCCCATCTTCGCCACGTAGTATGCAGACACGTAGTACGTTCCTGCCTCACGTTCTCTCAGCACTATCAATCTCTCCGAGGGGACTGCACATATAATTAGGGGATAAGCTTGGTCACTGAAGATGTATGATCGTGGTTACGCACATGAGTTGATAAGAATTAAAGCGCTAAACACGCCTTGATTGATGCATACGAAAAAGAGCACGGGCAACCGTTTCTTCTGCCCGGCTTGATCAGTGCCAATTTGCAGGAACACGGTGCCAATCAGGACACCGAATAGAATTGTTTGCGCTAGTTGAGCCAGAAGAACCAAGCGAGAGCGCATGACGTTCGTAATAGCTCGGGCAAACAGATACCATGTTTGGGCGAACCAGGAGGGCCTGGAAGAACAGTGATTAGTGTTATCGCATTAGTACGTAGTGAGTTGGTTAAGTGTCTACCTAGACGGAAACCTCTCCTTCTTCTTGGTCTTCTGCGGGGGTTCAACTTGAGGTGGGATATAAAGAAGGCTGATCTTCTCAGCATTTCCTTCCGCTTCTGCTATTTCCTCCTCCGTGAACTGAGCGGGACTGATGACGTCCACTGACACGTATACGTGTCAGCAACTGCAGGCAACAACACAAATATAGGGTGCGTACAAACATGGTCGGCGGGATTAGTGTGCACTGGGCATGGGAAGCCAGCCTTGTCGTAGTGATCGAGCACTTGATCTGCCGGGCCATGGTAGATGATCTTGCCGCTCTTCAAAATCATCAGATCATCGAACAGATTAAATATCTGTGTGGCAGGCTGGTGGATGGTGCAGACGACGGTGCAGTTCTCGGAGTGCGCCAGATCTCGAAGTATCTTACAGAGCGTAAAAGCCGTGACGCCGTCAAGACCGGAAGTCGGCTCGTCCAGAAAGAGCAGGCGAGGTTTCAGGAGAAGCTCAATGCCCACGCATAGCCGTTTACGTTCACCGCCCGATATACCTTTTACCAGCGCACTTCCCACTTGAGTGTTTTTACAATGCTCGAGTCCTAGTTTGACTATCACTTCGTCCACCCGCTTAAGCTTTTCATCACGCGACATCTTTCCCGGAAGTCGCAGGAAGGCGGCATATCGCAGAGTCTCCTTCACAGTCAAATCGGGGAAAAGCAGGTCGTCCTGATATATGGGGTGTTAAGCTAAAGTACACTACACTCAATCAACAGTCAGCTTACCTGCATGACATATCCAGACACTTTCTTCAACATGGCTTTGTTGTACTTATGTCCATCCATCATGTGTTCACCCTTTCCTTTGGCCTTCGCTAGGCGGCAGGCCAGCATATTCATCAAGCTTGTCTGTTAGTTGAGGGAAGTGAACACTTGCATCAGCCATGATGACTCAACTCACTCACAACAACTCGCTGTTTATGTACCTTGCCAGCTCCGCTAGGCCCCATAATAGCTAGGAATCGTCCCTTAACACGCCCACACGCTTCATGCAGGAGTATCTTCTTTCCATCAGGGGACTTGACTATCAGGTTGCGCCACGAAAGCTCGGCAGCTTCACTATCATCTTCATCGTCTGGCTCGTAAGTGTCGTCGTCGTCGTTGGCTGAGTCATCTGGAGAAGTTGCCGCGTTAACATTGGTCTCTTCCTGAGTTCTGGTGAACTTGATGGAATCATCTTCGGTGTCCGAACCCGATCCGCGAGCTCTCCCCTTTTCCATCTCCTCCATCTCCAGGAGATGATCATTCGAGTGAAGCGAGCGGTCGTCTTCAGTATGCTGTTGCATTGTGGACTATTTGTGGAGCTAGATCAGGTGAAGAGTATTATCAGCGTTGAGCAGCCAGCTTAGTACACTGGTTGTAATAGGTCAGTGTGGAAAAGGAGGTACCTCACGTAGCGTGACGGTGGTGGCTACTTCTTACAGAGGCTTGCACCTCTCGTTCTTGTAATGGCGTACTCCGTAGCTTGCTGTTCTGTCTCCTTTTGGTGTCCTCTTTCGCAGCTATGAAGGGATGTAGTGCGGGGTGAGAGGAGACTTCCTCCAACTTACGCAGCGAGCTTCTCTGCATAGCTTCCGCTGCCCAGGCCAGAAAAGCCTCGTGATATGACCAGATATGACGAAACAACAACATGCCAGCAAGTCTGGAGGCTTACCTATTTGGGTATACCTGAGCCCAGCGGAGTTGCTCTATTGACCATTATAGTCATTTAGTGATTCATAACTATGTAAGCAACGAGCAATTAGTGAAGGTCTTGCGCAACCGCGATGTCAGAAGCAGCCTTGGCCAGCATCTTTTCCAGAAGCTCGGTCAGTCGGGCGTATCTGTCGCGTCGCCGCAAGGCTGGGTTTGAGCCGAGATGCCCTAGAAGGTCGCGGCCAACCTGTCCCAACTTGTCTGCGTGTTGTCGCACGACTGCCGGATCTTGCGGTGGGTACAACGAAATAACTAGCTCATCCGCGATCTCCGAAAGCAAGCGCCCTTTGTCCACGATGTCCTCAAGCCACTGGTACTCGTCCTGCTCAACTGTTTCTTCCTCACCCGCGGTTTCATCCTACGAATCGTAAGACAAGACAGACAAGTGCAAATGGAGTATAACTCAGTACCTCGCTCCTTGGTGTTTCGCTCCTCTTCTGCTTTTCTCGTTGTATATCCTTCCGTCGCTCCTCAAGCTCGATAAGAGGCAGACTTCCATTGAGGAGCCCGTACAAAGACTTGATCAACAGCTGACACCCAGGAACTACCTTCGCCTCTTCCTCTGATAAAGACTCGTCGTCATCATCCCACTGCATGAAATCTATTAACGAGGACATTCGCGACATGGTGCCGATATCGATTCGCACCTCATCTTCATCTTCATTTTCCTCTTCTGCTTCTTGTTCCTCGTTGTTTTCTTCATTCTCCTTTGCTTTGGGCTTCTTCTCGGCTAGCTCCGCCAGCTCGCCCATGGCATCTGATGGAGAAAGAAAGTTAGAAACAGAAGAGTGATCAGAAGTGATGGCATACCTTTGATTGCAAGCATCCAGGTTCTGATGGTGCTGCACGCAGACGTGTTATTATCGAGTGGCACCTTCTCGAGAGCAGCACATTTTTCCCACACTTTGCCGGTGAGTTGCGCGCTCTGGGAGTCAGCTGAAATCATCTCATGTAAGTACTTCGCACTAAAACCTATGCTGATGAATCACCCTACCTTCGCCCTTCTTCCATTCATAGAAGTGAACGAGTAGCGACTCTACGGCCTTAATTACACCTGCGACTCCATCCCTGACGCCTTGAATAACGCGTTGGCCCCATTTCCCTTTGAGTTGATAAAGATGTAGTGAGTTCCAGGGCAAGGTGCCAGGCTTAGAAGATGGATACGATCGTACCTTGATTGAGACCAATGACAATGTTGGCAGCAACCACAAGGTTCTTGAGGTCCTGCTCTAGATTCTCCAGAAATGGTTTACCATCATCGGCCGCTGTAGCTGTAGCTCCTCCGGCGATGTCCTCTGCAATGTTCTTCCACGCTACCTGGACTATCATGTATGATCATACGTGAGGACTAATGATGAGTCGCTCACAGAGTGATGAACTGGCCCTAGGGCCAGAGAACTGTGAATGCAGCGCGAACGCGAGACACACGTACACTTGGTCGTGGCATTTGCTACGCCCTGCGCAGTGGCCACGATCGACTGACGTTGGTCCTGTTCGCTCATCGGCGTAAGTGCTTCTCTGGGCAGCTATTCATATAAGTCAGCGCGATCCATCGTCAACTACGTAGCAGATCAAAGGAACTGCACGTACTTCCAGGTGCACGTTGATGATCCCAATCTCGCGCAGATGAGTTGCCAATACATCCCGGACTTCTGGTGTAAACGTGTGGGCTGAAACAGAGAAGAATTAAAATGAGCATCGATTGCAATGAGTCGGAAGAAAATTGGGAGATTAGATAAAGATTGAAATTTAACTGTACCTGCCGTCTTCGCGGTGGGCTTTTTTGCTCTACTGCCTGCAGATGGGCCCTGGCCTCCTCGTCCCCCCTTTCGTGGCATCTTACAGCGTTTCGTGTTCCAATTTTATTTCTTTTGCAGATTTTTCTTCTTTCTGAAAAATTTAAAATATGCTTTAGAGAAAAACGAAGAAAGGAAAAGAAATTACATCAAAACTGGGGAACATGGCTGGTTGACGCTTCATTCGGAGGACTTGGCCTTTTGCTGTTCGATATGATCCGCCAGGATTCGCTTCCACCATGAACGCTTCACCTCGATGGAGGGCTGATCCACGATTTTGAAGGTGAATGGACCCTCACGCAAAGTCCTATGAGAGCGTCAGGCTCAACAAACTGGATAAGGGAATTCTCTGCGTACTTCTGGTGAAGCTTCCACTTGAAGAGAGCGCTATCTGTGTACTCGTCGAAAGGGTTAAGCTCAACTACTGTGACCGGCAGCAATCCTTTTTCATCTGCTCCATCGTGTGGGAGTATGGTGAAGTCGACCACGTAGCTGTCGTAGGGTGGTTTGCCTTTCACCTAAGCGTAGGAATGAGACGTGGTCGCCACCAAATGGATATCATGTTCGTACTTACCTCATTTTCCCAGTAGTACTGCACGCTCTTGGCAATCAAGTCTTTCTGAGTAGCCAACTGTTCAAAGTAGCAGTCATAGTAGTACTGTGAAAGGGCAGTGAGCTGGTTGTTGCACACGAATCCTCGCATCTCGTAGGCTACATCAAAGTCGACCCATTGTCTGATGACAAGGTAAAGCTCCCACAGCCTATCCTTGTATTCGAGTCGCAGCTTCATGTCCGTCAGCGTGCGGAAACTTGAGGAAATGGGGCGTGTGAGTACGGCTCTTCGGACAAGTAAGCCTTGCAAGCGTACCTGATCAAGATGAGCTTCAGCGCCTCACGGCCGCTTTTGACCTTGAGCGCACCCATCATTGCCCTGTACACTGTTGGAAGTCCAACGGCGTTGCTCGAAAGGCAAGAGTGCAGATGTGCCTTTCCTTCTGCTGGTGCGGCCAAGTCGTTCTCGTAGTGTTGGGGCAACTGAAGGAACTGATGAATCCGCCCACGCTCCGTGGTGGAGTCTTTCGGACTTCGGTCAGAGAGCTTCACCATGGCTCCTCCGCCAGCCTGCATGAATGCAGCTGTTCATACACCAAGCCAAAGTTGTACCGGTTCAGCATTCATGTGTGTCTTACCTCAACATAGCGCTCGATGATGGCGTGCATGCGCTCTTCCATGCGCACAAGTTCAGGAATGTCATCATATTCGGGAATGTCACCAGGGTCCCCTTTGCCATCAGTCGATAGCGTCGCCAGCAAGCGTTCCTGGTACGCCACCAACGCTTCGGCCTCTCCCACACTCACTCTGGCGAGCTCGACGGGCAGGTTAGGCAAACCGGGACCATGGCCAACAACAACGAAAAGACGTACGGGATGAACGACGAGGGGAAGGTGAGCTCTTTGAGAGGCTCATACCAAACATGCACCGAGAACGTGTTCCAGTACCTCAACTCCTCTTCTCTCTTGCTGTCCATCTTGTTGGAATGGCCAATTTCAGATAAAATTGAGGACGAATGAATCACTTTCAAAAACGTGTTTGGGAAACATTTGTGAAATTCTACACAAGTCCAAAAGGCTACATGATCTTTGTATTACTGTAAGACAACATCTACACCCCTCTTGATACTTGATTAAGTACACTGAGGAAGAAGGAGACCGTCCTTCCCTATCTGGGGCCACACTATCTAATACTCGTACTCGTGGGAGGCAGGCTGGCTGGAGAACTCACCTGGAAGGGAGGAAACGAATCAGAACTCACTCCCTACAACTCGTAGTAAAAGGGGAGTGCGACAGATACCAGCGTCAGCAGTTCTACCGGAGTCGAACTCTCTGACCTCAGTTTGGGCAGGCGCATAATGGGTGGGGCAGTAGAGAACACCCTGGTTGGGCAGACGTCAAGATGTGCTCCTGCGCCAGCAAAGGGATTGGAGGAAAGGATGGATAGACCTACCTCGTGGGACTTGAAAGTCTTCAGGTTCAGTGTAATAGCACAGGTGGAGCACTTGAAGCAGAGCTTGTGGTAGCTCTTTCCATTACCTATGAACAACGAAAGAATCACTTTAACGACTGTAGCAGGAGGAGCGAGATCACTGTTAAAGTACCTGGAGTGATCTTCTCCACGGGATAGACAGTCTTGTTGCAGATGCCGCACTTGGGATTCATGGTTGCAGTTGGTGTACAGGAAAAAAAAGGTTCGTTGAAGGATAACCAGGCAGGGGTACTCGGGTAGCCAAGTCCGGATCTTCCAATTAGCGTGCCCGCACGTTGTTAGCGCAAGGGACACGCCCTAACTCTGCGGCAGCTTGCGACTGGCCAGCAACCACTTTTTGTCGACGGTGAGCATGAATAGCATTCCAATGATGCCGCATGCATTCCTCCTTAAACGCAACAATATTTATGGTATATCCTTTGATGGAATTTGAGGAAGCAAGGTCGAGAGCAAAGCTCAACGAGCTCTTCTTCGGCAACAACAACGTCTACTTCATTCTACGTGCCCCTACACCAGCGTAACCCTGACACAGCAAATCCTCGGTGTTCTGCATGTTCGTTCTCGTATTGTGAACACCTATCCCCGTAGGTCAAGCACACGTCTCGCGCTAGCTCGTCTTACCACCTTTGACCCACTACTCGTTCTTCTTAACCTTGAAGATGAAGCACAAGCGTCGAGTAGGACCACCAAGGTCGTCGATAACCGATCCTATGATGGGCCAACTTGACGGCGAGGCAGCCAGCAACAACAGGAAGGCAGGACGCAGGACGATGACGCCAGACGTCACGTTAGGACCCACCAAGGTACCCGGCAAGTCTATCGTGAAGAGGCATCGCAAGTCCTCCACCAGCTACATGGCCGCTCCGTCCTCGCCGACCAAGGCCACCAAGCGTACGTCGCCACGAGTCTCTACGCGTAAGAGGAAGAACGATGGTGGGGATCTCTCCTCTACAAGTACGTCATCGACGCCTGTGCGTTCGCCCCGGTCGCCACGTACTCCCCGACGTAGGACCACTACTGCACCCGGCTCGCCAAGTACGCTGTGTTCCCCGACCGTGCCGACCCCGACGGGCTCGCCCACGCCGAACCGCAAATGGACACCTCAGGTACAGCTAGCTGTGTGCTCGCCAAGCCCTGAAAAGCGTACTGATGGTCTGCCAACTTGCACGCACTCGCCGTCTACCAGGAGGTGGCAGCGCTGCGTCAGACACAGATGCAGGTGAAGCCAACAGATCCCTACTTCTGGGACGAGGTGGCGCGCAGAGTCAGCGAAGAGTGCGGAACGCAACGCACGGCCCACGTTTGTCTGGAGAAATACCACGAGCTATGCGAAGGTATAGATGAGCTCGACATCATCGGTGTGAGGGGTTTGTTGCTGTGAATGCTGATCACCGAACTCGTACAGAGAGCGCAAACACGAGAGCCGGCCGTAAGTTCAAAGGTAGCAATTCGGAGAGGAAGAAGAAACCAGAGGCTCTTTCCTTCAGTCTAGAGGGTACTACTTGCGAAAGCTTACCCTTCCCAGTATCGACGTAAAGCTCATCATGTAGCGGCCAGGACTAAATTTTGGAACCAACAAGCGCAAGCGGACGCTGCGCAATATGGTCAAGAAGGTCGAAGAGGATTACCGAGATGACTACTTCGCTTCTCTTTCCAACAAGAAACGGGATGATCTTTCTCCATCTCTCTGTTTCAGCGATGATGACTCGTTTGTAGTGGAGGTAACACCTAAATTCTCAGATTGTTGTTGAAATCTGTTCGTCTGATTCTGCTGCTACAACAGGGACCTCTTCTACTTGACGTGTCTTCTTCTTCCCCTGATGCCTCTTCTGAGCTTTCTAGCCCTGAGCTCTTACGTCCTATTGACAGGTACACACGCAGTGTTGGGGAGTTGCAACAACCTTCTTACGTTTCCATTGGAATAGAGACGAGATCGATGGCTACATTTCTCATATCACCCGTAAAGTGGGAAGAGTAAGACGTCTACGGTCAAGTTCTTCCGCATCTGAGCGAGAAGAAGGAGCGATCCACTCGACGGAGAGTAAAGCTGGTGGTGAAGGTATATCTACCCTCAGATCCATGCGAAGCCATTGGTTCCATTTCTAAGCATGGCTACCAGAGAGCGTAAACGCGTTGATCGAGATCGACAATGCGATGCAAGCGGAGCAGGAAGAGGAAGAGATGCCACTGCCCAGATGGGCAATGACATCGAGTGATGTGGATATCTCCAGCGGCGACGAGGAAGACGAGGACCAAGCCGACAGTTAACTTAGGTTCTGTACACACCTTCTGATCAACCCTCCTAGAAGCCACCTCTGCCGATTAGTCTTGTATAGCTTTTTATCGATGGCGGCTGTGCTACAACCCTGGAAAAAGTGAACGTTTCAAGAAGAAGATAACTTCTATTGATCGAAGACAGAATCCATGTACTCTGTCCCTCTTAGTTCTTTCCTCTGCGGCCACGATTCCTTTTCTTGCGACTGCCCACGCTATCCGTACCATCTTCGTGTGACTCGTTGGACTCTGCATGCTTCTTGGCATCGTCCTCCTGATCTTCCTCCTGTTTCCTCTTCTCCCCACTCGCGTTGTCGAGTAGCCACACCACGGCCATGTCTTCTTCCACTTCGGGTGTGTGGCTTCTCTTCTTTCCTTCCTCCGACCTCGCTGGCCGAGGCTCGAAGCGAAGGTACCCCCGTTCCTCGAGACGCTGCGCCAGGCGCTCAGCAGGGTAGCCGACATCAACGACAGCCAGCTGAGCGAGCGTACGCTCGGCGGCTTCGATGGTGGCTGGTTGTGTGCGCGGATGGGCAGCAACCTGCAACGCCCAACGCTCCACCTTCCGCATCATGACCTCCTCGGCCTCTGTTCTTGACGCGAACACAGCGTCATCATCAGAGTCTGCCGAGTCCTGGCTGGCAGGTACTGTGGGAAGGCCTTCCTCATCAAACCTGATCCTCTTGGGTGTGGGGAGCGGTTTCGGATCAGCATGGAAAACGAGAGTGTAGGACTGAGTCTGCCTCTCGTCCTCTTGCTCCATCTCATCACCTTCACCATCTGAGCGCGCTGCTTCATCACTGTCACCATGGACAACTTTGGGATGCATGACCTCGATGTGGCCAGAAAGGAGCAGACGCTTGAAGAGCACCGAGGGAGCAACGAGCTGGCGACGCATGGAACCGAGGTCGGTGCGCAGCGCCCGCAACAGCGCGTGGCGCGTGCGCGGCAGGCCATTGCGCGCATGAGGCGTGAGGTGGCGCTGGACCCAGGCCTCGAGACGGCGCGACATGGCGGTCTCCTCCGCCTCGCCATAAAGCTGGTGCGTCCGCGCGGCCTCGCCGGTGCTCGTTGTTGAAGTCGAGGTTTCACACATCATATTTTTTTATTGTTTTTTTTGGGACTAGTACCACCACTCGCTCAGGAGGAAGAGAGTGTGCGTGTCGTACTTCAAAGGCGGCAGGCAAGGGTTGTGATCGGCGCGAATGTTTGGATAACTGCACGGAGCGGTCTTTTTATCACCAAGCTGGATAAATATTTCGCATTCCAACACAATTCTTGGCTTCTTCTTTCTTTCTTGCTTTCTCTTTTAATTTAAGGGTCGACAGAAAATGGCAATTACACAAAACCGCGAGCAAAAGCTCAGGCATCGTTGCGCATACCATTGAGTTGCCGTTCCTTCTTGTCGGCATCCTTGGCCTTGACGTTGTAAAGCAGATGAGCCTGGTCGTGGTGTGTGATGGACACCTCTCCCACAGCCATCATCCACGGCTCGCCGTCGACCTGGGCCGGCATCGGGCGTCTCACGGTCAATTTGATCGTTTTGCCCTGTGCTAAGCGCACGCCCCTGATTAATGGAAGTTAGTTGAATGATCCTGATAGGGATGTGAAGACCAGCAATCCGCACTTTCCAGCAGAGGTGTGGGTCTGAATGCGGGCAAGATGAAGAGCTCCCTTCAATCCGAGCACCTCAATCATGCCGTCGTTAATAGCAGGATCCTTGTACTAAGCGCCAAGTTCAAGTGAGCTGGTGGATCTCTAAGTGCGACTAAGGTCCAGGGTACGTACTTGAGTCTCCCGCTTTGCTCCCCATGGCTGCGTGCCACCGGCGTAGGAGGGCATGTTGAGCACAAGGATGCCTCGTACCTTGCGAGGGATCTGGATTTCCTTGCCATCCACTTCCAACTGCAGAGAAAATACCAGCTGGTGAGAAGCGATGCTCGGAAAAGTTGGTTGGTGATGTGTACCAAGACCGAGCGACGGATGGCTCGGTGGGGCTTCAGTACGGTCTTCATGCCAAGCGCACCGTACCAACCTGTACACAAAGAAGATGAGGCGAAGGTCGATGTGGGGAAGTTGATGCTGTTAACGTACCCTTATTGACAAGCTGAGACTGGAAGAGGTTGGTATTGGCTTCCCTCATCTTGTGGAACGACAAAGCGATCTCAGCGTCAACTCCTTCAATAAGCCATGCCATCAGATGAGTGCTGAGTTAAGATGCAGATGTTAAGGATGGTTACCGATGGAAAAATAGTTATTCATGATATGTGTGGTCGGTTTGGGTCCATCCTCAATCAAGCGAGCGATGTCAACAAGATTTTCGGTGGCCTTATCCTTTCCGGCTTCGTCCTCGGTATCCTCGCTCGAGTCATCGTCCTCTTTGTCATCATCGCTAGAATCGTGATCATGTTCATGTTCATGTTCATGTGTGGAAGAAGAAGAGGAGGAGGAAGAGGAAGAACAGGAACAGCAAGTTGCCCTCCGGGGAGGGAAAAGGAGCATCGTCAGCACGAAAGGTAGGAAGCACAAGGAAGTGTATGCTACATGTGCATACCTTGATTCCACCTCAGCAAACTTGGCATGAGTCTCGCTGTCGAAGTCCTGCAGTGGTTTCACGTCCACCGTCCATCTGATACCCACATTGACGTGAGATACACTCGAAACTGACTGAACCCATTGGGCTTGTGCTTTCATACCTATCCAAGAGCATTGGCTTCGCTTTTGCGAACTTCTTCATCAACTTGGTCAGGTTCTCGCCGCTGTATCCTCCACCCCAACCGAACACGCGGGCCAAATCATTGCCAGTGCCTAGCGGTATGACACCCACTACGGGAGGCTCCGACACGCCGGACTTCTCTGCGGCGGAGAGAACCCAGCCTACTGTGCCGTCTCCTCCGCACACGATGAGCTTGTAGCGCTCAGGATCCTCTCCCCACTTCTTAAGACTGCATCAGGAGGAACAATCACGAGAAAGTCAGAATGAGCAATGGCGGCGTCCGGCAGTACATTATCACCATCACCATCACCATCACCATCATCATCACCATCATCCTTCTCCATCCTCTCTTCCTTGCGCATGGGAAGAACGTACGCGGCTTCGGGTCCCTCGGGAATGAGACCAAAGATCTGGTCTTCCGGAAGAAGCTTTTGCTCCGCAAACTGTTCAAAGACATTAACAATAAATATAAGAACAGAAATTATTTTTAAATCCCACTAACTTAATTTTAAAATAAAAACTTTTAGTTAGAAAAAAGAGTTGAAAAAGAAAATAAAGTCGAGGTACCTTGGCGAGGACTTCCTTGCCTTGTTGACCACCGCTCTTGGTGTTGATGATCGCGACCCAGTCGGTACCTGCCGGGAAGGTAGAGGACTGGGACACGGCACAGGTGAGTCCTTAAAAGAATAATAATAATAAAACGGAAGATGAAAAATCAAAAATCAAATTTAATAGGGTAGGGGCGCGGGTACCTCCTCTGAATCCAATAGACTCTCACTTTGTTGCTTGCCCTTACGATCGCTCATGATTGATTTCAAAGATTTCTAAAGTACAACCTTTATCTTTTCCAATTGGGATGATGAATTGGCAAGGTTGGATGACGATGAAAGAAATCACCAACCCGTACGGGTTTTTATTGGTGTGTGACGGGTAATAATTCGGCCAACTGAAAAAGTTGACCAATCGGGCAAATCACCGAAAGAAGTCGACATATTCTGGATGTTTTATTTTCTGGGAGGATCTGAAAGAGAAAAAGAAAGAGAAAAAGATTTTCTTTGTGGCCTTCAAGATGAAGCCGCGATTAGCGGGTCAGCTCTTTATAGTGCTGGTTGTGCTCAACCTTGTACGACCGTAGACCCAACTTCTCATATAATTCTATGTGAATGATGATCGAGTGCCAAATGTTTTAATTGATTTTTGGATTACATTATTGAAGTACTAATCAAGAACTGATGGTGTTGATGCGTGTGTGCTGCCTTGCCAGTTGCTCTTCATCTTCTTGACTCTCGGGAATATGTTCATCTTTCTCGGCGAGAAGCACGACTTTGCAGCGGAGGCGGTGTACATCCTGCGTATGCTCTGGACAAGCATGGGGTACGCGTCGTACGACGTGATATATATCTAATGCAAGTTTGAAGAGGACTCAACCTCGTTCACTTGCACTGAAACCATGAACGACCTTGACCAACTTCACATGCAGTCTCTCATCGGTCTTGTGTGTCGCCTTCCTCTTTGGTGATGTCAAGTTCGGGACCGGATTGGTACCGATCTATGCCTTGATGCGCGAGTGAATGGAGTGCAAGTGTCACTGACTTCACAACGTCTTGATGTGGCCATTCCAGTTCACACCTTTGATGACGGTCCTGGCCATCGGAATGTTCGCCAATGTGTGTATCGACATTACCGAGGTAAGCTGACACACCAGCCATATCTGACTCTGTCTGGCGACTCACCATCAAGAACTTGGCTACCAAGTTGGCTGGGGTTTGGGTCTGGGACGAGGACGATGATATCGCAGTGGCTGATTTCTTCGTATCAGACTTCCTCTCTTGCTGTCTGTTGGTACATCTGGCTTGCATCACTGCCACTGTATGACAAATCCGTGGCGCACACGTAACTACCTTCCTGCAGACTTTGTTTGCCATTTACACGTACAAGAAGCAGGCTGAAGCTGTCGAGATTATGGCAACTCTCCAGACCTGTTCTTTAGGTAACCATCACTCACTCTCACTCACTAAAAACGCTAACTGTACATTAGAGTCGTTCTGGTCGTACTGGACCGACTGCTGTCGACTGCGATACGTAGAGCGCCAGCTTCCACCTCTGCCTCCATCACCAAGGTTCACTCCCTCTTCGAGCAGTAGTCTGCACAACCGCTGGTCTCGAATAGAAGACAGCCAAGAGAACGTCATCATGCAAGACGAGAGTGACAACGCAGCTTTGTAAATTTTGTATTTCCTGATTACAACAGTAGATTGTGCTTCTTTCTCTCGTCCTTCGTACCCTACTTAGCTGGGATCTGGTCTAGATAGAACCTCTTACTGAGTTGTCTAGACTGTTACGATGCGCCGTGCTCCTTGCCTTGTTCCACTATGTCCAATTTCAAGAGGGAAGGCCTACAAGGCCAGAGGAAGAGTAATCAAAGGTTTGCCTCACAGGGTAATAGACTACAGACACCCCCAGAAGCTTACAGTAGTGGTGCATGCTACTAGCCATCTTGTGCGTTTTACCACTCATGAGGAAGTCAACAACCTAATGTCGTGACCAGAATCCAGAGCCACTCACCATGGAAGGGCAATAAAGCAGCCAGCAGAGGAATGTCTGATGCCGTGTGTATTGCTTCTCTTTCGCTTCAAAAAGATGTCCATAGAGTTTCCATTATGCTGTTCTGGGCTTCTTTGCACGGCTGCTCTTCTTACTTTTGCCTCCAGCTTGCTTTGACTTTGCACCACCGTTCTCTTGCATCTTTCGTTTTCTGGCAATCCGAAGGGCTGCCCCTGGTGCCGCCTCCATTCCTTGATAAGATCGGCTGCCGTCTTTACTCGTCTGAGGTGGCAGAGAATAGGAGTTGAGTCGGCAGTGTCAGAGAATAGCAACTAGACAATTCGATACCTTTCCCTTTTGCCCAGGGGCCTGCTTCTGCTGGTAATGAGATGCCTTGAAGACGCGGATCTTCCTACCCTGGAGCTCGCTCTCGTGAAGCGCGAGAGCACCCAATAGGTCATCCTTATTCTGTGACACAACATTAGGTCAGGTACATGTGTCAACTGCGTCCAGCTGGAGATGACTGCGAAGACAGTACCTCGAACTCGATGAATCCAAAGCCCTTTCCTATGAAGGTTGCCGAATCGCGCACGATACGCACACGCTTGACGGTTCCGGCGGAAGCAAAGTGGCTACGTAGCTCCTCCTCTTGAATAGCTGCATCATGAGATATCGTTTGGTAAGCGGTACGTTTGAAAGAGCATGCGCATCAGATCGGGGTGTTGGTACAAAAGGGAAGATTGCCAACGAAGGCAGAACGAGACATGTTCCATGTGGGAGCGTAAGCGAGATCAACACTCAAGTGCACCTCCGTGTCACCCACTGCGACCTGATCAGCAAAGGTATCAGCAAAAGGGTACGTGTACGACATGCTCAATTGGTCCTCACCTTTGTGTTGTTAGCAGCAAGAGCCTTGATTGCTGAGTCCTTGTCACTGTAAACGACATAGGCATTGCAAGTGGTTCGTTCGGAGTGGAAGTGCTTGCCCAGGAAGGCCGCCTTCTTCTCTTCTTTCCGTCGCTTGGGGAGAGCGAACGCCACCGAGCGGAAGCGAATGGAGAGGATCTTGCCGTAACCAATAAAGATCTTCTTGAGTTCCTTCTTCTTCAGATCCACCGGCACGTTGCCCACGAACACAGTGCAATCCTTCTTCGCTTCATCACTGATAGGGTCTTGATCCTCCTCATCTTCGTCTTCGGCTTTCTCCACGCTCGCCTGCTCCGCTCCTTCCTTAGCATCATCATCATCATTCTCCTTTTCCTCTTCTTCCTTTGTCTCCTTTGTTTCTTCTTGTTGCTCTTCCTTCTCCTTCTCAAGTGCTTGCTGATCGGCGTCCGTCTTCTGTTTCTTCTTGCCCTTCCCCTTCTTCCCTTTGGCCTTGCCCGCCGTTGCTGCCGCTACGCCCGTTTCTTTCGCTGTTGTCTTGCTTGTGGCCGCTGTCTTGGCCTTCTTCGCCTCCTGTCCGGCCGGCTTCTTCTCCTCTTGTGTGGGCTGCTTCCGCTTCTTGTTGTCATCTGTGTACATACATCCCACAATTAATTTGATTTTACAAATTTCATCTCGAATTTAACAAAATCATTAAATATCATCCCAAAACACATTTTCTTCTTTTAATCAGTTGAGCCAGAATTGTGAAAAAAGATGGAAAAATCGCGGAAGAATGAAAATTGAGAAATTAATACAAGGACGGGCTGTACCGGAAGGGACTCGTGGAGAAGGAGGCGGTGGAGGTGGGGATTTCTTCTTAATTGCCGGTGCATTGAAGAGCGAAATCACAAACGGATTCACCGCCGATGGCTCCTCCGTTGCGGGCAGCTTAAACTTGCTGATGATGATTACAAAAGTCAGTGTTTCTGATTTGCATTTTTAAGAATTGGAAATCGAGTTATTAATTTCCTACCTGGCTGTGGATGTGGTCATCTTGTTTGTGTACGTGAAAGGACCAAAGCCCGCAAGAATTTCAGATATGCAGTGAAGAACGATTTAAAGAAGGAAGAAGAAAATATTTCGGAAATGTATCTCGTATTTCGGAAAGTATGAAAAGAAATTTTAAACCCAGATAAGATATTTTATAATTTCTGCGTTCATGTACTTTGCGTGGGGATGGCCCAGGCGCTATCGCCAACGTGTTGGCGATGGACCACCACATCTACCGCCCAAGCAGCAGCACTCGGGAGATGGAGGAGAGGCGAGTAGCGCAACAAGAACGGATCGACGACCTGGTCATCTCGGTGAGGACAACAACAAAGCGCAGGGCGGCACCGGTGGTCCCTTGTTGTCGGTGCAGCATAACGCGTCGCGTAGCCTCTTTGCCGTGCTCTCCTCTACGTGCCTGTCCCTGTGGTCTGCCGGCCAGGTACTTTTTCTTTTTATTTTTTAAAAATGATTATATGTGCAGGAAGTAGCATTTATATTTTTGGTATTTTTTGAATTAAAAATACTAAATGTAATTCTTTTCTGAGCAGGATACGCTGTTACTGGCATCAGCAGTGCTGCCATCGACGCTACGCACCAAGTACGGCCACAATCGATCCTTCATCTGGAGTCCCGACAGTAGCCTCATCGCAGTGATCGTACGTCTGGCTGTGTCACCTGTGATGATGATGATGATGATGATGATGATGATGATGATGATGATGATGATGATGATGAT
>CDEZ01021650.1:0-19305 GCA_000826365.1 Acanthamoeba royreba | reverse complement strand
CCCGTGAGCGTGAGCTTGAGCGTGCCCGACGCCAGGTCCCAGATCTTGATCGTTCGATCTGCCGAACCAGTGACGAACCACTCGTTGCCCGGCTCGACCGCCACCGCCCGAACCCATCCGAGGTGTCCGCTGATGACCCGCATGAGCTTCCACGGCGCGTGCCACTCGGGCTTCTCCAGATTCAATCCTCGCTTGGCCAGCGCGGTCGATGTGAAGCCACCCGCCGGCGTCGGCTGACGGAAGGACACCAGGGCGCCCGATCCCTGATTCGTCTCGGGCGTTGGGAGGGCCTTGACGACGCGCTCCACGTTGGTCTCCTCCTCTTCCGTAGCACTGCCCTCCTCGATGGTCGGCGCATTGGACCTTGATGATGCTGTCGTTGAAGATGAAGAAGAGGAAGACGAAGAAGGGGCGGGGCGCTTGGCCGGGGGTGGCTTGAGATGACGCACGGCCTCGTACTCGCCTTGGATCTTGGCGAGGAGGGCAATGCGCTCGCTCTCCTCGTTGTCAGGAAGGGGCGAGTAGAGGGCGTGGTTCTTGAGGAACAAATCGTACGTCCGCTTCAGCGATTGTCGAATGTGTCGCGCCACGGTCTCCTCTGCCTGCAGACCATTGTCACCCCCTTCTTGGGGAAAAGAGGATGCCTCCACTTCCATGCCTTGATCGTGATATAAATTTGAATCTGAAAAATCTTTATCTGCAAGAGGAAAGAGAACAGAAAATGTTTTTCTTTTTCCTTCTGCTTCACATTCCTGCGTTTCCTTTTCAATTTCCCAAGGAAAAGAACAAGGAAACGGAAACTCACACTGGCGCGAAAATCTGCGAACACAAAAGGAGAAAATGGAGACGAAAGAAGGGGCGACCGATACGTTCCGCGTGAACGTGAAAACGCTCGATGGTAAAGTACATGCCATCGAGGTGTCTGCTACGGTACATCTCCAACAAATTCCCCACAAAGACACATTTAGTTTTACTTTGTACCTCAACAAAAATGCAATTCAAATAAAAAAAACATCTTTCATTGCCAGACCTCCATTGCAGAGTTCAAGGCTAAGATCCAGAGCGTCACCAATGTACCGCCCACGACCCAGCGTCTCATCTTCCAGGGCAAAGTCCTCAAGGACGACCAGACTGTTGGCTCCTATTGTACTATCTCCCTCGCGTTACCTCTTGCGCAAGAGTGAAGAAGAGACCGCTAACCTACAGGCGGCTACAGCTATACGAGGCGGCCTCACGATTCACATGGTAGAGCGCCCACCAGAGGCCGCTGCACAGCAGCCCAGCAGTGCGACAGCTGCTGGGAACACGGCTATGCCTGCATCAATGCCGGGTGCTGCACAAATGCGCCCAGCGAGCATTGTGATGGGTACCATCACCCTGCCGCCGCAAACAGGAGGTGCTCCGCCAGCATTGGACAATGTACGGCAGTTTAGGTAATTTAGTTCATTCAATGGCTGGTACTCACCCTTCTTATGCATGGCTAGCTCATCAACAGCGTGCTCGGTTCGCTTGGGGTGCCAGTGCAAGCTACTTCTATCCGCGTCACGGCCGCCCCCTCTAACGGCCAAGCACCAAATGTACGTCTTTCTTTACCGTGGCCCCTGAGCACCTTCCTCATGTATGAATCAGGAAAACGTGTTGTGGGGTCCTGTTGAACATCAAGAAAATCATCTTCAGCAACTCTTGAACACAATGCAAGGTGAGTGATTTCTTCTTGTGCGTTATTACATCATATCACTGAAGTGTGTCATTTATGTTCTAGGCACTCAAACCACTAGTGAGGATCAAATACAAGCGCAAGGTCGTGCCGCTCGAAGACTGCTGGCTCTTAGCAACTTGCTAGAGCGCTCCAGGCCAGTATGGCAGCGTCTGGCACAAGCTGCGGTAGGGAATTTTTCTCCGCATCTGTTTTCACTTCTCGTTAAAGTGGCCTTTTTGTGCCTGTTAGGACGCCGCTCCCGGTAGCGAATCCTATCAAGAGTCACAGCAGGTTATTGCTCAGGCCTTGCCGCTCATTCAACAGCTGGCTTCCTACTTTCTGGCACTCACTCCTGCCGTCGCTTCTCTCCGTCAACAAACGCCTGCGACTACTGCTCCGCAGGTAAGCTTTCGCTTGCCTCATGATCTAAGTAATTCTTGGCGAGTCATCTCACATGTGTGGAATTGTAAGGGTGGCACTCCAACGGCTGTTCCGCACGTGCAGCAGCTTCCCTTTCCGTTTATGTTCCCGCCAGCTCAGCCTGGCCAGCAACCCAATGTGCAACAATTCGCATTTCCGTTCGCTCCGTTTCCTCAGCCGCAGCAGCAGCAGTCCCAGCAGTCTCCGCCACAGCAGAGTCAGGCACGAACCCAGCAATCCAACAGCCAAGCTGCGCCACAGACTCAAGGACAGGCCCCACCACCATTCGCTCAACTTATGGCACAACTGATGCCTGCTGTTGCTCCGTTAGCCCAACAGATCGCACAGCAAGTCGCCGCGTCCCCTCAGGTACCCTTCCGTAGAGGTGCTTCTGGCGGAAGATTAACTGATTACCTGTCTGAATTAGGAAGGGCAGGCACCTGCTACTCCATCGGGCACGCAGCCGGCCCCGCTTGATCTCAATGCACTTCTCTCGCAGGCTGCCCAAGTTGTACAGACTCTTTCTGTTCCTCAGCCACAGGAGCAATCACTTCCACAACAGCAACAGCACCAAAGGCAGCAGGCTCCAGTTGGAGTGGACCTTCCCCCGCTCGTATCAGAAACAGCGACCCGTCCAGCTGCTCCCACTCCATCTGTTACTCATCCTTCCACAGGACCCTCAGCTCAGCCCGCTCCGCAAGGGCTTGTACGTATATTATACGTATTTGTCAGGAGGGCTCTAGTTTCATTGAGATCATCTAACATTTCCTTGCAGCCCCCTGGACTGAGTTCTCTGTTTGGAAACGTGCTCCAATCGCTCTCCCAACCCCCGCCTACGAGTACCGGTGGTGCTGCGCAGCCTCAGGGTACCTACCTCAAGACGTTCTGCAAGACCTGGCTCATGACATCCTCTTTAGGCCGAACCCCGCCACCTATGGATTTCAATGCCTTGTTTTCGAGTTTGCTTGGAGGAGCTCCCACGCCTCAGGCTTCGACTACTTCTTCCAGCACACCTGCTACTGAAGCTGCAGGGCCTAGTACGGACAGGGATAGGCTATCGAGCATTATTACTCAGGCTATGACTAGCGCCGCTGGATCTAGTGGCACCCTGGCGGAGCTTCTCGTGGCGATGGACCAACCAGGAGCCCCGCAGCCCACAGAAGATGGTAACGTTTTCTTATCCGTACACTCTTCTCTGTACTTACGCAATGTATTGCCAAAATTAGATACGGTGCTGAGCGAGATACTGAGCATCATTCTGGGTCGCCTGAGACCGATGGATGTTCTGAGTATCCTGCAGGGAGACCTAGCACCTATGGAAAATCTGCGAGGCCCTATTGCTGCCTATCTTCGCCACCATGCTGGTATTGAAGCGGGTGCCGAAGTAAACGAAGAGCAGATATGGGGACTTAATGCGGAAACTGTAGGCGCTATCGCCTCGTCCATGGATGATTCTTCCTTGCCGCCCGAGGTTCTCTCAAAGCTGAATCCCAATACTAGTCTCACCTCTGCAGGTAAGTCTTATTGCTCACGCCTCACGGTGTCGGCTGTACTCTCATCATCTTTACTCTCAAATAGCGGTTGAGGCCTTCAACAGACATACTCCTGTACTACTCCGTCTCATACTTAATCCTGCTGATCCATCACCAGCTGTGCCACATCCTTTTGCTGCTGGGATTCGCGATTGGTACGGTTGCTTCATCCTTGCGCGTCAGGTTTGATCTAATCTCGAAATCCATATTTCACTCAGGTCAAGAGGTCTCTCTGTAGAGCTGGTGGACAGGCTTGCTGCCTGCTTCCGTAATGGTATCGCCGATGTACCACAATTCCTTCGTTTCTTCCTTCTCTCCGTACGTAAACGCGCTCCACGTTAGGTTAAATGTCGCACTAACATGTCCCTCTACTAAAACAGAGATTGGGCTTTGTTTCTGGGGAGATGCGCGAAGCAGCGGCAGACCTTATTACTTCCTATGTCATGAAGATATACTCGCAGACCCAGGTACTTTAGGCCCTTTCACTTCAGTGCTGCACAAACAACTCAATCAAGGTATGGCTCTCCCAGGCCAGCGATCAGATTCGGGAAGCACAAGCTGTTGCTCAAGCCGGTAGACAGTCGGTCAATCGTCGCCAGCGCGAGGACGACGAAGAAGATGAGGGTGACGATGAGGACGAGGATGATGAAGACGATGATGAAATGCCTGCTTCGTGGCGCGATACCCTTTCAAGGGATGCCCTCAGGCAAGCTACTTCGCCCTCCACCACTCCACTGAGCGAATGCTATCTCTCTGGTTCGCTTCCTAAAGTGTCTGCGTCGAAGCGACAGAAGGTGCTTAACATACCTAGTTGTCCCTTGTCCGCTGTTACTGTTACTCACTTGCGCTCTGCCTTCTACGTCATCCGCAGCAGACCGGTCTCTAAACCCCCGATTGCGTCACGTCAACCTACCAAAAGAGCCGGCTCTGTACGTTCAGAACTCAAATACTGATGCCCGTTGCTTTCTCCTGTTCGAGTACTTGACTTTTAGTAAAATAATTATGACATTCATCGTACCAGCAACTGCCAGCAATCGTCTCCAAGGATCTGTGCATCCGAAGACAGCTAAGCTCCGTTCCATCCTTGGCCTCAATCACAGGAATAGCATACCTACACCGCAGCTCCAATACAATCCCGCTTTGTTTCTGCAGCTTCATCACTGGAAGATCGCGCAGCAGGACGGCCAACTGACTGCACGATACACTGATGTGTTTGGAAAAGAGAATAGTAGCATGCCTGCATGGCGGAGGCAGGCAATTCTCAGGGGAGGTTCAACTCTGTACGGAACTACCAGCCCCAGAGCCAAACGGCTGGATCCGGATCTGACCGTTGAATGCCTCAGATTCCTCAACCCGACTGAGAAAAACGGGCGGAAATCATGAACTTTTTCATTCGGATTCGCCGGGACTGATGCTGCCCCCGAGTGTTCGGAGCTGAGCCTCCGACTGGCCGTTCCTACTCCATCCTCCACGAGAAGAACACCGAACTTCTCTCTTCCTCCTTTCAACTTCACCCTCCCTACTTACGCACATAGCCGGCCACCATGCAGCGGATGGGCAACGTCAGACGTAGAGGCCTTGCCGTGCTTCTGCATCATCAGTTTCCAGGTGAGCACAGCTTCATCCTTCCACCACGTCCTGCTTGTGATCACTCTCTGACCTGATGATGATGGGATGGGTGCAGAGATCGAGAGTACCGAAGAAATAGAGAAGGTGATAGCACTCTTCGAGAAGGTCGACCTTGAGCATAACGGGAGGGTCAACAAAGGTTAGGTTTTTCTGGCCTTGCTTCATATGCCCCACTTAGTTGACACTTCCTTGTGATAGAGGAATTCAAAGCTCTGCTTGAGGAGTTACGTAAGAGCGGGTCGGCAACGGTAGCAGGGTCAGCCGACAAACTGCTGGTCGACCTGGTGTTCTCTGCGCTCGACAAGGACGATAGGTACCGTCACCGACTTTGTGCCCGAGTTGTTGTCTGGATGCTCATGTAACATTTTGTAGCGGTGATCTCAACTTGGAGGAGATCCTTGCTGGGTACAATACCCTATTTGCTGATGAACGGTTGGAGTTAGCCAGACTGTTGAGCCCGTCCTTCCCCTGTACCTCTCCCTTACACTGTTCTCTCTTGATCCCTGCGTTTTAATGCATTCTACATGGTAGCACTTAGCGAGAAGCAGATTGTGGACATCCTTAAGCTGTTTGAGAGGTTCGACGACAACGGGAACGGTATCATTGACAAACGTACGCTTTCCTACTTTCATGCTGTATCATTTATGTCAAATTCAGTAGTTCACTCTGGTGTGGGTATCACAGATGAGTTTTATCAGCTCAAGCAAGAACTGGCTCCTTCCATTGTGGAAGTACTGAAGACCATACAAAAGGAGAAGGATGACGAGCCTCTTGTAGAATCAGACTTCCTTATCGCCTATCAACGCATCTTCGGATCTAAATCCGACACTTCCGCTGCCACCGAGGCTGAGGCTGCGCTTACGGCCGCTCTCTCTTCTGCCCTCTCTGAAGCCCGGCCAACGCCGAATGACGATGCCGAGAAGAGCGCTACTGCCAAGGAGGCCATTCCCGATCAAGAGTCTGTTGCAGCACCACCAGAAGCTCCCCTCGTAGATCAAAGCACTGAGGGCAGCGAAGCACAGGCGCCAACCAAACCATTGAGGCCCCTACCTGAAATACCATCTGAACCAACGCCAAACAAGAGTGATGCAGAAAGGAATCAACCATCTCCCAAGAAGGAACGAGCAATTCCCGTAATCACTCCATCAGTTCCAGTTTATTCGGTACCTCCCCAATCGGCAAAACCAATCCAGCAAGTATCACCGCAGAAAGACACGCAACAAACTTCACAATCAACCGAGAGCAAAGCCACAGAGAATAGTACTTCACCATCGCAGCTCTGGGATCAATTTACCTCCTGCGAAGAGCCTTTCGAAGTGCGCCGACTGTGGCAGGTAAATACTGTCTATAGGCTTAACGCAATGTTGGGCTTACACTGCCTCAGGAGCTTAAGAGTGCTTGCTGCTCTCCCGATAAAGCCGGTGATTATGAGTGCGTTCGAGACAAGCTATTCTCTCTTCCACGCTGGAAGCCTTTCTTCCAACTCCTAGATAAGAAGAGGAAGCAGGTAGGCCAGTTAAGTCTAACCTACACGATTGTAAATCTAACTCGTGATTTTGAAGGAGTATCAGCTTACTTCGGATGAACAGCCTACAGTTTTCATCGTTGGAGCTGGGCCAGGTACACTTTATTCAGGCTGAATGTACCTCTGCGGTTACTAATTCTTACTCTTAGGTGGCTTGCGGACTGCGATCGAAGCCCTCTTGCTTGGCTGTCGAGTCACATTGATAGAAAAGCGCAAGCGATTCTCTCGGCACAATTTACTGCACATCTGGCAGTCTTCAATTCGAGATCTCCGCAACATTGGCGCTAAGGTAACCTCAATACATTGAAAGGGTTCCGTTTACTTATTGAGACCTGAACAGTTCCTTTATCCACAATTCTGTACTGGCGGCATCAAGTACACTTTCTTGACCTTTTATTGTGGTCTCCTGTATTGATGAAACATATGTTCTATACAGCCACGTTTCCATCCGTCGTCTCCAGCTTGTGCTTCTTAAAGTGGCTCTCCTTCTAGGCCTTCAATTCTATCGAGGCTCGTATGTTCGGTCAGAGAAACCTACGAATGAGTCTGACCTTCTATGGACTGCCAACATTCAGACAAAGGTAGACGTTCTCTAGAAATTCCACATGAGAATCATTAACTTGTGTCCCATTAGGAGGATATACCCCAAGAAGACTTGCGTTTCAACGTCATAGTGGGAGCTGATGGCGAACGATCCTGCCTGGCTGAAGAGTTCACCTTTGAACGAAAGCTCTTCAAAGGTAACTTCACAAGTTAGTTTTTTTGGTGGTTTTCCTGGCTCAGTTCGATTCTGTTCATCAGGAAGTGACGCTATAGGCATAACAGCAAACTTTGTAAACACACAAACTCCAGAGGAGAAGCAACTCGATGAATTCGGCCTCCTTGCGATATACAATCAGGTGAGAGCCGCTACGATCTCTTCTTTCTGTCCCGAACTGACTCTTTTTTCTACAAGAAATTCTTCAACGAGTTGAAAGCCAAGAGTGACATTGAGCTGGAGAATCTGGTCTACTACAGGAATGAAACTCACTACTTCGTTATGACAGCCAAACGGCAGAGGTACGTACCATGTGCGCGTGATTTGAGCAGACGAGCTGACAAAGAAGGCAGCCTGTTGAGGAGAGGAGTGTTGCGCCAGGATGGGCCAATTGAAACAATTCTGAATCCTGAGAATGTGGATCGAGAGAAGCTCGAAGTGTTTGTGCGTGAGGTGGCTGACCATATTGCTCTGCCATCCCATTGCACTTTCATGAAGAATCATCGGGGTGACGACGATGTAGCTATCTTTGACTTCTCAAAGTACGTCTATGAGCTTTGATTCTGTTGAGAGCGCCATTCACTGAGTATTGTACCCAGGAAGCAACAAGCCACAAGTCCAGCGAAGATTGTTCGAGAAGGGCAAGCCAAGTTGTTAGTCGCCCTGGTGGGTGACTCGCTTGTTGAACCTTTCTGGCCCCAAGGTACAGAACCGTTAAGTTCTTCGTACGCTTACATAGCCTCACCATGCCCGATAGGAACTGGAGCGAACAGGGCTATTCTTGGAGCATTGGACACAGCCTGGATGATCAAGACGTTCTTTGAAGGGAAGTGTGCCCCTGAAAACGACGAGCGTCTTCTGAAAGAGTGGATAGAAGACTTCAAAATAATGGTAAAGCCACTTTCCCGGATTAACCCCTTGGTATGCCCATGCTAATCGATAGCGCATTGCAGGTGTCCTCCTCTCCCGATGACCTGCAGAGCAACTTTGGTGCCTTTACCATCGACCCCAAGACTCGATACAAAAAGATGACCGTTATGCACTTCGTGTGATCCCGGCCCATCAAGTCCACACATACCTTTTCCTTTTCTGAGCCCAAGCGTCACTTTTGGCGCGAATCGTTTCCCCCTTTTGAAATAAAGGCAGGAAACACTTCCATTTTCAGGCCCTTTATATCGAAAAAAGGAAAAGATGCTGTCTCAAAACATGATGGCGGAAGTGAGGGTCTTTTTGTTTTGTGCAGTTCTTCCTTTCATGTTGTGCCAGGAGAAGGCGGTTCTTCAAGAAATGGAAGGGATGGCCAAGAGGGAAATGCTGCAGGTGGCAGTACCAAAGGAGGTTCTGTTGGAGCTTCAATGGGCAGCTGCTGAACACGTGCCCCAACTTCCCCTAGAAAAGAGTCCCGAAGTTGTCCAGGAGGCCCAAAGGCGCATCCAGAATAGCGGCCAACGACGCAAGGAACTGGCGAGGGGTACACTCCCAATTACTGCTCCTACTTGCTGGATGAAAATAGTGATATGATGTAGCAGAAACCCAGAATAAGCTGGTGACAATGGTTTGCAACTTGAGGGATGACTTCACCATGTTCGTTGGGAATCAGCCCTGCATAAGTGGTACGGATCAAACCTGCAAGCCATGAATGGGCTGTACTGAGTGACTGGACAGATCGGCTGTGTGCGATCGGTGCCGCAATCGAGGAGAACGCTAAGCTGCTGAACTCTCTGTTCAAAGTAGAACGCACCGCACGCCACGCTGAACAAGAAGCCACCTGGCGACTGCTGGACAGCTATTACACAGTGAACCAGATGGCTCTGTGAACATTGGTAAAACGAAATAGTAGATTGGAAAATCATAAACCATGTCTACGCACCCCACACGGCGGCTTTGTCTAGTGATGCTCGCCGGAGAAGGGCTGTCGTATGTCAAAAGTCCACAACACTGGATCTGATATCTCGACTTCGGCGCTCTCTGCTGCCATCTCATTCGAGGTACTCACCAGTCCGCCAAACTTCATAGAGCCAGATGCTGCGTAGATCAACTCAATTAGCTCCAGTTTACTGTATTCTCGCTTCAGGGAGCGTACTGAGATCCCATCGTAATCCTTTAGTTGTGATGGATCGGCACTTAGATCCCATAGGAACCAAGCTGCAGAAGATACGAGGAAAGGTGCCCTGCGGTTCTGCCTGAATATGGGTGCGTATCACATGTCGTCCTGGTACCAGCAAGAATGACTGCACGGCGCTGTTAGGCACTTGGATCGCGTAAAATGGAACTGAGCTCGCGTACAAGATTGAGTTCCGAGAGCAAAAAGATGCGACGGGACTGATACTTGTAGAGAATGTTTACATTGGCCACCTCGTGCGAGAAGTTGCCCCCAAGGCCTCCCACCACGCACAGGTTGGTAAACTAAAATCGAAAAGAGTGAGAGGTCACATTTACACGATCCTCAGGTGCTAAACTACCGTCCGCTTTTGGCGCTGCTCTAACTCTTGTATTTGTACGATACACTTCTCTAGGTCTGTTGTGTCCTGATCCCTTAAGTGTACTACAGTAGTTCCCTTAGAACACGCATTCGCTGTGAGAGACTACCAACCTCAGTCAAGTAAAGAAAATGTATGCCTACCCGCTGCCGATAATACTCTCCCACGGATGGCTGTAGCGAATCCATGTCGCCAACGATCATGTCAGGGACATACCTATGATCTCAAACTGAGCAACCATCTCCTGCTTGCCAGTGTTGATGGGGAAATGTACCTTTGCTGCTGATCAAAGGTGTACAGCCTGTTCCCACCACCATCGGCGCATATTCGCAGCCGGGCTTTGGGCCACAGAGAGGGAATGTACTGCGGCGAGGAGGGAATGGGACTATTCGCCACGATGAGGGCCAGGTCTGGCATGCCCTTCGGAAGCGCGGAGGCGTCGTCAGTGCTGCCCGCCTCGTCCTGGCGGAACGAGACCGGCTCGCCAGCTGCGGCAAAGAAGTCACCACAGTCCCACAACGTGACCTCGCCGTCCCTGGCGGTGTCGACCGAATTCAAGGAGTCCGGCAGCCCCCGCGCGGCAGAGGAGTGAACTGATCGCGCACCGCTTGTTCGGCTGCGCTGCCATGGGCGCCCTGCTGCCAAGCAACTGTCCTGCTTGGCTTCCCACATGCGTGCCGTCCGCCGCACTGCACGCATCTTCTTCCACAGCACGTTTTGTTCTTCGTTTCATTCGTTTCAGAACAATTCCAAAAGGGCGAAATACGATATGCACAGGAAAGAAATTTCGCCCAAGTTCGCTTTATCAAATATCGAGGCAACTGCGCTCATCTTCAATACTAGTTTTTTTAATAAGTATTGAGTGTGCGATGGATCAACAACCGACCGGAGATCGAGAACTCAGCCCTCGCCTCGGCCGGAGCCGACTGCTCACCCTGCGGTATGTGACCTTGCCGCAACAAAAAGAATTTAATTATTTATTCAATGAAATTAAATGTAAAGCAACCGGTTTACAAATCAATTTCTTAAAAATTCGTGAACATGGGCTTATGAATTTGTTCTTCTCTATGGTGCCGCAGTGATGAAGAGAAGCTTGAGCCGACGATCCAGCAAAGCCAGTTAATGGATCGGCACGGCAGCACTGAGTCGTGGAAGGAGGGTGAGGCCCTGCTGGACCACCTCTCCTTCCCGCCCACCGACGAGGAGCTGTCCAAGCTGCCGGCCCTCACGCCCGCACAGCTTCCACCCAAGTACACTCGTGGCAGCCACGGCCGTGTCTTCGTCAACCGTTCTCTGCGCCTTGACCGTATTTCCTGGGTTGGGTGTACGCGTTTACCCGCACCTCCGTATCTCTCACTCACACAAAGCTGGCTGTGCTAACGCTGTGTTCTGCGTTATGTTTGCGTCCTGCATCGGATATCTCCGAACCCAATGCAGTTGACATGGACTATACGCTTGCTGGTACTGCTGATTGTTAGTGGTTGAGCGTGCATGAAAGAGTAGCTCACTCCCGGTCTGTTCCTTCGTGGTTTGTAACAGTGTACAAGGAACCCGTGTTTGAGGCTCTTACCTATGAGATCGCCCTCCAGCACCTGGTGCAGATTGGTTACCCCGAGACAATCAAGGAACTCAAGGTACCCTAAGTTGTCAATATGTCCATTGATGATTCAGCTGACCCCACTTTAATTCCTTGTCATAGTATGATCCCCACTTTCCAATCCGAGGCCTGTTCCTTGACACTCAGCTGGGCAACCTCCTCAAGGTGGACAGCTTCGGTAACATCATCCTGTGCGTCCATGGCAGGTAATGTCTGCGCTCTTCTCTACAATAGGTGATTGTATTTACCTTAATCAACAGGAAGAGGTGGAAGAAGCAAAGGATCTACCTCACCTATCCGGGAGGTCTCATCCACAATGATGACATCGGCAGGAGGTTCTATCTACTTAACACCCTTTTCGCTCTGCCCGAGGCCTGCCTCTATGCCGACCTTGTACAGCATCTCGAGCACCGTCAGGTAAATCAGTATTTATACAGACAACATCAGACTCACATCAACCCGGAGCAGAAAAGAGCAAGAACAGCTTCGCAGAAAAAGGTGGAGAGTGACGTTGAAACTGCATCGCCTGATGCAGAGACCCTGCATGCTGCAGATTTGGAGCTATCTTTCAAGAATCTGTTTCAAGATATACGAACAACCATAGGTCAGTTTACAAACACGGCACATTGTTAAAGCTAAATAACATTTACCCTCTTGTTACTTCCTGTAGACTACATTCATGGTGAAGAGGAACTCAAGAAGGTTGTCGTATCGGACATTGCGAAGTACATTCATAAGAATGAGAAGATGCCTATCCTTCTAGATCGTTTGCGTAAGGGAGGCAAGAAACTCTTCCTTTTGACTAATAGGTATTCTTGGCAACAGTCACATTTAATGAACCTTGTTAACATTACATATGCTGTGTTCAGTGAGTTCAATTATACCAACAGCGTCATGACGTACCTCCTGCAAGGTGCTGATCCGGCGTATAAAAGCTGGAGAGATTACTTTGGTAGCGTACATTCTAGAATGGATTTGGGCAGTACTGAGGTATTTTCGACTAACAGCGGCCCAATGTCAGATGTTATTATCGTGAACGCGCAGAAGCCTCGTTTCTTCGCAGAGGGCACTACACTACGAATGGTAGATCTGCGTACGGGCATGCTCAAGGTGGGCAAGACTACTTCATTTGAGCCTGGACAAGTCTACAGCGGAGGCTCGCTTGAGATCTTCAATAAGTTTACCCGTGAGTACCCTGCAAAAATGTCTCACAATCCTTTGCTCTCCTAATCCGTTAGCGCCTGCAGACGTCACATCGCCCAACTCAGTGCTTTACGTTGGTGATCACATTTTCGCCGATATCATCGTGTCCAAGAAGGCACAAGGATGGCGCAATTTGCTTGTGATTCGTGAACTCGATGAGGAGCTTCGTGTTTGGGTTTCGTCTCACCTTTCGCCAGGCACTAGCGTCCTTCACTCATCTTCTTCATTGCTATTCTGTATAAACAGAAGGAGAGCCAGGAGAAGTACAACAAACTTCTCACTCTTGAGTGGGTACGAGCGGAGATCTTTCGAGGGCTGGACTCGCAAGCAAACAACGAGCCTCCGGTACGACCGAGGCATCTCTATCAGGATGTACAATCATTTGTATCTTACCTGACATTTGACCGAGCAGGATCTGACACACCTGCGCAAGCACACCCGCGAAGCCACCGCTGAACTCGACAAGAGTTTTAATGCCTACTTTGGCTCGCTCTTCCGTTCTGGCTCCAAGCAGAGTTTCTTTTCTATGCAGGTAAGAATACGTCCCTCTCGCCTGGTGTAGCTTGGTCATTTAACAAGTAGCTGCAGGTGCAAAGATACGCTGATCTGTACACGGCGGACTACACCAACCTTATCAATTACCCGCTGTTCTACACATTCTATGCTCCTCCCTTCTATCTCTCGCACGAACGTGAGCATGTCTTATTTTGAACCCACGACCAATAAAAGTGGTGAATTATTTCCGGAACTAAAACAGCACCCAGCAACCCAGCTACAAGATATCAATATCTTTAACTTAATTCTGCTTGTGCAGAGGTGGCAGTTTGTGCACCTTCCCCTGCACATGGCAACAGAAAGAAAAGGATCACACCCAGATCTCCTTGCTGGATGTGCATTCCTGGTTGTTTTGCCTACTATAGGCATTGTTGCTACTTTCGTGTCTGACTTCATTTCCATGCAGAATGTGGGGTAGCGATTGAGTGGTCCAATTCAAAACAAGATTAGCACATATTTGCGACATCGCAGCTGAAATTCCGGAAATGGCAGAGAACAAAGCAATACCATAATAATTGCGAAACCCACCAGGAAACAAATACCACGGGGGAGGAACAGGGAAAGTATCTTCTCGGCCTTTTGGCTAAGATCAAGTGTAGTATCTGTTCTTATCAGCTTAATCTCTGGTAGTGAAGCGTCCCTGCTTCACATCAAGATTAAACTTATTTCTTGTGGGGGACCAGTTGGCATCACTGCCCGCAGCTTGCTGTGGGCAGCCTCTGGTCGCCGATCGGCTTCGCACTGCACTCAAGGCGGAGTTCTTCAAACGGTCGACCCCTTCCCCTCTTCCAATTCAACAACAATCTTTTCTTCATCCCAACTTCTTGCAACCTTCTTTAAACCAAATAATTAAGCGGCGTCCTGCTTTTATTGCGTACCGCTTTCTTGTCGTGCCGGCTTCAGCAAACCTGGCAACATGTTCAACACACCACTTACCATGTGGTCTTTGCTCCTCCTTCATCTTAGCCATACCCAAACAATGTCGTACAATTCGGGCGACACAGAGACACCTCCGGCCACGAGCTTCATCCCTCTAATTTCCCTGCCGCAAAACAAAACATTTCAGCTATGTTGAGGATTTTTGTTCCTCGAAATGATTTATGCCATAAGTACTGAAGGCAAATTTACATTTGTACCCACCAAGCACAAACAACGGGCCGGGAGCAAAACCGGTGTAGAGAAGATAATGGGCAAAAGGACCAAGAAGGTAACCGTAAATGACAAGAGCTTCAGCACCTGCGTCTACAAGGTGCTCAAGCAGGTCCACCCCGACACGGGTATCTCGCACAAGGCCATGGCCATCATGAACTCGTTCGTACACGACATGGCCGACCGTATCACGCGCGTACATTTCGCCCCCTCTTTATTGCCCCTTCTCCTTCGAGGTCGTTTGACTTGAGATTATGATTATAATTATTATTTTGGGTGCGGTGTAATATTTACTTTTATTTTTTTTTGTTTTTGGGGCCATAGGAGGCGTTGTCGTTGGCAGAATTCAGGGCCAAGAAGTCCATCACCAGCAGGGAAATACAGACAGCTGTTCGTCTCGTCCTCCCCGGCGAACTCGCCAAGGTACTGCCCCCCCAAACCAAAAAAAACCCAAACAATCTGCCGTCCTTGAACAACGTTGAAACGAAATGTGCATGGCCTGTATTGTGCAGCACGCTGTGTCTGAGGGCACCAAGGCTGTGACCAAGTACAACTGTGCAGGTAAGGGCGGCCGCATGTCTAAGTCGGCGCGTGCTGGGTTCGTTGTTTATCCTTCCCCAGGTTCTGTCGCGGCATTACCGACCGTTGTGTTACAGACTTCAGTACCCTGTTGGGTTCCTGCATCGCTATCTGAAAGAGAAGACCCGTGTCAGAGTTGGCGCAGGTGCGCCTGTTTATCTTGCTGCTGTTCTTGGTACGTAAGTGCAGCATTCTGCAAACGTGCTACACACTAAGGGCCTTCTCTTCTCTCTGCCAATACCGCAGAGTACCTTTCAGCGGAAGTTTTAGGTACATCTTTGGCACATCCTTCCATGAGAAGACCCTGTTGACTGACCTGACCTCGTGTGTGTTGGCAGAGCTCTCTGGAAACGCGGCACGTGACAATAAGAAAGTGCGCATCATTCCTAGGCATATCCAGCTGGCCATACGCAATGATGAAGAGCTCAACAAACTGCTGAAGAATGTCGTTCTTCCGGCGTCTGGTGTTATCCCCAACATTCATGCAGTGTTGATCCCAAAGATGCCTGCCAGTGTGGCCAGCCTCTCCCAGGACTACTAACTACCTCGCAGCAGAGACCCTTCCCCATCATGGTTAATTTTTAACAAATCTGCTTGGGCACAAGAGCCAGTTCACTTCCATCAATTATTTTGCCACTGCACCTATTTTCACTTTGCGTTAGTACCTTGCATTTATTTACCCGCGCCTCGGCCCGAGTGCAGATTTGTTTTTTGCAACCTTCTAGACAGCTGTTCTTCTTCACTCTCCTCACTTCCAGTTTCTTCATTGTCATCCTCATCTTCCTCATCCTCTTCGTCCTCTTCCTCGTCAGAAGAATCATCATCTGCCAAACGCTGGGCATGATTGGGATTTGCCACCATTAAGTCATCGTCGCTTTCCCCTGTTCATCAACAGTGCGAAGTAAGTTACTTCAGATGTTGTGTTCAATTTAAAAAGTCGTACCCTCCTGCTTCATGGCCTGCTCCCGTTCGCATTGCTCAATCCAGTCGTTCTGCACCTTCACTACCTCAGCACTGTTGGCACAAGCAGCATACTGATCCAGCAGTTTTCTGAGACACGGAAGTAAAATATGAGTGTAATCGTTTCGCGAAAGCAGAGAGAGTTGATATTGAATCTAAATGGTTGTAGTTGGTACCTATTAACATCAAAGAAGGCGTGTCCCCACTTGAACTTGCCCATCAACTCTTCAGCCTCTTCCTTAAAGCCTGTGATGTAGAGGGTAGCAGCAGTGGCTTCTGCACAAGACAGTTTCAATGGCCGTCCATAGTTGACCGGATTGGCTGCAACAAGAAAAGGCACTGCAAACGTAGTCCACGAATGCCAGTCATTAGCCATTCCCTTCCTTACGCGACACAGCGAGGTGTATGGAAGTACATAATCGATGTTGACCACCGCGTAGCTTAGAGAAGGGAATCGTTTCGATCAGTGCCCACGAACAATCGATCACAGAGATGCCTGAAGTGATTACGTGCTCTCTGTCCTCCGCAGACACAGCCCTCTCTCCCATCGGACTGCGGCAACGAACGTGGCAATGAGTATCCCATAGGACCATCGACAGATTGGTTCAAGTGGCAGCGTTTGTGTCGCCAGCACAGAGCTGCATCGTACCTGAGGACAACCCCGCGGAAGCTCTGGCCCACACGCATGTCCTTCATGTAGCCCAGCCTGCAAAGCTTCCGTCCTGTGCACCGCTTGCCATCACACTGCCCAAAGTCCTGTACCAATGCAAGCCTGTTGGATCTGGTGGTGCCAACAGGATTTGACTCGGACGCTGTACCCACATGGCCAGATGGATGGGGAAGTTGACCTTTCCCTCAACATCTTCTCCCATCTCGCCTCCCCGGTATTCTGTGTGTCCACGCACTCCTCGGGCGGGCCGTTGATGCCTGACACGCGATGGAGGTTAATCAATCAGTTCATTTTTCCAGATATTACCCCCAAGGGCAAGCAGAACGCACTTGGCCCTACCTCTGCCGCCGCCCCGGGGTGGTGCCCCATGACCACCACGCTTGGCACGGCGACCTCCACCGCTCTCTGCAGCCTCCGCCTTGCGTCCTCTTCGCTCCATTTCTCAAAAATCAGAAATAATCGGCAGATATCGAAATCCTTCATCTTTCTCAGACCAACACGCAACCAAACGTCTTTCAAAATAACCAAAAGCGTTTCAAAATAATTGTAATCGCTCAAATAAATAGCCTGTTTCCCGCTGTGGCTACAAGACGCACGCCGGCGCGGATGGCGCACCGTGCGTGCCCAGAGTTAACCGAAGCGCAATAAAACCTGTCCCTTCTTTGACTTTTTCCCACCCTTCTCCTTCCTGCGGGATACCAACCAAAACAGGCTGGATGAGCAATGTGATCGCAGCAACGAGAGAGCAAATCCGAGTACCCATTCTGGCTCATCGCAAGATTGTACTGTAACAACCGCGCTAACTCCTCGTCTTTGTCGACTTGGCTGGTCGCCGGAAGGGAAGGGAAGTCCTCAGGCACCATAGAGGCAGAGCCTACGTAAAGAGGGCACGGTAAATATCAATGATGAGACTGCAACTGCAATCAATGCTCTACCTGGGCCCCAGGCTCGCGGCGGTCCAGTGCCCCAGGCACCTGGGTCGGTCCTTCGCACAGTAGGCTGAGGAGGTTTGCCGCCTTCTCGCTCCCCTCGTCCTGGTCCGTTGGTGGGGTTGGAGGCTCGTGCTATTGGTGCTGCCTTGGGGGCCTTATCATAGTGTACGTTAGCATCAAGTGATTGCACTAAGGCTTGATGTACACACCTCTTGTGGCGGTTTCGGTCGCACCGGCTCGGGTGAAACTTGGAACTCCAAGAAGCCTTTCTCCGCAGCTTGTCGGTGAAGTGTAGTTAGGGCTGATTTCAGCACAGGATCGGGTAATAGAGAGACAAGTTCGGGGAAGAGAGAAGGGCCGTGTGAGCCAAATAGACGCGCAAACTTCTGGTAGTATTGCGCTGGCGTTATGTGCGCCATGCGAAGATCCACCGAGAGCTGCTTGAAATTGGGAAACTCCTTCTCGCCGATGGCATTCTTGATCCTCACAACCAGAGCTGCATTTCTAGTGCGCCTTTCCTCTTCGTTAGCTGGCTCAGGCGGGAATTGAACGGATGGGTTCTTCTTCTCTTCGACCTTGCTTTTTTCTGTCTCCTCGGCCTTAACGTTCTGCGCAGTCTGATCTTCCTTGCGAACGTACTTGGCCTTTTCCTTAGTAGTACCACTACTCGAACTGCTGGAAGACGCAGCAGCAGCTGCATAAGTACACAAGACCGCATTAGCAATCTTACTCGCATAAAACCGAGCACTGGGCGTACCTGCCGCGGGCGGAGGCCCAAAGTCGTGCGCGTGCGTTCGAGGTGGGGGATGTGGGAGGAGAGGATTGAAAACAAGCACGGGATCTTCCCGGCCACGGCCGCGCCGTTCACCTTTGGCTGGCTTTTCAAGGAAAAGGCCTATCTCTAACTTTTGGGCTTGCTTCAATTCAGCTCTTGACAGACCCCGCTCTTGCATATGGAACTTAAGGTCATGAGCCTATACACTATTTTGTGAGTCGCTAAATCTTAATAATCTAATAGAGCATAAGGAAGCAGCACCCGCAGATCGAGAGCACTCCCAAATACTATGAACTTCTTTTCAAGGCAGCTGGGTTCTTCGCAAAGGAAATGTGCCTTTCGGAAGTGTCGCTCCAAAGCCCTATAGTCCTTGTAGTAATGGTACTTGATGCCGCTCTTGTCACAAATGTGGCATGTGAAGTGTTCCTTCATCAAATGCTGGAAAATATCGTCCTGTGCAGGTTGAAGAACTGCTTTTAGTATCTCCTTTTATAAGACTTAGTGTGTTATGCCTAAAGCGGGGATCGTACCTTATCATAAAAGAGACGCTCACAAAATTCGCACCACTGATGCTGATCGACTTCCTTTTCACCCTCTCCAAATTCATGCTTCTCTAACGTGGCTTCGGTGTAAACCTTCTGCTCTGACAAGAAGATCTTCCTATGCTGAAGGCACAATTCACTGGTCATACCAAAAGGTGTCTGTGAGCACAGCTCTCACTGCATAGATCCACTGGGGCACTTACCAGTAGTACATGTGATGAACCTTATCAAGATGCTTCTTGAGGTTGGAAAGCGAAGCCAACGGGCGCTCGCACTCCTTATCGCAGACAGGACAGGCAAA